>CAJVSB020000470.1:0-46589 GCA_911865555.2 Thlaspi arvense | reverse complement strand
AAGATCATCGTATTTAGGGTTGTGCAAACTACAATTTTGATTTAATTTTTGATAATTTGATTTAATTTTTTAATTTTTTGTTTTTTATATAAAAATAAAATCAAACCAATTTAATTGTAAACCAAACTAAATCAAATATAAAATTTCAGTTTGGTTTGGTTTTAATTTTGATTTATTATTATTTAAAAAATATTTAAATAAATTATTTATTTAATTTTTTTATTATCGAAGTATGTATGTATTATGCAAGTATATATATGTGAACATGTGTGTATATATATATTTGTATGTACATATATATATATACACATAACACATATATATACACACACATGCATATGTGTGTATACATCTATATATTATTCATATAAATATTAAAATATATATGTGTACGTGTAGACGCACACATATATATTTGTGTATTATAGATGCATATAATATGTAGATACATATACTTACGCATTTACAACATATTATATACATATTGTGTGTGTGTACACATGTCATATTCCACCCCGTAACTCGAGTGAAGTGTAACAGTGAAATAGGGTTTAGCAACCTCTGATACCTGGGATTCATTAGAGAAGATCAAACCTTACTCGACTATCGTACCTGCTGAGTCTGCTGTATAACTCACATTCAAAAAACTGAATAATATAACAAAATTTGACATATATAGTTAGAGAATTAAGTCATTATCATAACTGAAAATATAATTACTTTATGTAACTTTTCTTTTCCAACATTAAAATCTATATATAATACAATTATTTAATTTTACTCTCCAAGCAATAACCCAAACTAGTATAAGTGGGACCCAACCTCTTTAAACTCGAAATGTTGTTGTACTTGATGCACGTGATACACCTACAAGTGTCAACTGTTGAAACCTGAAAAATTAATAAGTGGTGAGACTTGCGTCCTAGTGAATGGTCTTCCAACTAAAACTAGTGAAATAGGAATATATTGCATAATATTATAAATTAAAAGTAGTTTGTAAAATTGGCATCACTCATATAGAATATCATATCGCGAGATATCAATTCACTGATCATAATTTTAAAATAAAGTTAATTGGCATCACTCAAAATATCATCAACCAAACATCAAATCACATCACTGGACTCAAGCCTACCTAACACTAGACGCTACGGATCACCGCACTCCAGTCGAGTCATGTGCCGTCCCCTCACAGACTCAAATCGACTCACTACTAGACGCTACGGATCACCGCACTCTAGCCAAGTTCCTACCATCCCCAAATCACAGGCACACCACACGATACCATTCCCCACATACAGTAAAAACAAGTATACATACGCATATAAGTTTATGTCTCAAAACCAGCATCAACATACCAATATAACTGACTGACAGTCCATAAAATACATAACACATATCCTGAGTAATATATAATCAAAACACAGTTTTCAAGTCACATATTCATCATGTTAGAAAACTACAGTATGAAAATACAGATATAGAGAGGGGATCATCACTCACAGTAGAAAAGGCTGAATAAAAAAGAACTCCCGATCTCCCTCACTCGATTCGCTGACCAGGACGCGCCTCCACCGGTGTATCTATAATAAAAAATACACAAAATCATCACCAACACCGAAACCAGCACAAAAAACAGGCTCGGTACACTCAAACTGGACTCAAATTCCAAATCGGCCCCTTAGCACGCATCTCGAGGTAAACACGACCTATCACCAAATCTACGCGACTCACTAACATGAAACTGTCCAGCTCAACAAACCCACAACACTACTAAACCAACCTCCAAAATCCTCAATTATAGTAAACCGGTCTCCAAAACCCTCGAATCGGCTTATCCCAATCCAAAACTACCTAAAACTGAACTCAATTGATAACAATACCCTCAAAAATAGATTCATAAGGCCCAAAAACCCTAGGAACCGGTCTAACCCTGCCAAGAAGGCCTTGAACCGGCCTTGAATCGGGCCAAAACCCTAATCTTAAGCACTGGCACATGAACCAAGGTCGGTTCACCTTGAATCAATCACACAAAAATCACCAAATTTCATGGTTAGTTAGGTTTATCATGTTTAAACTAGGAACTGGTCCAATCTCCCCAAGAATCGGTCTAAAAACTAGTGAACGGTCGCCCGAAGGGTACTACACTAAATCGGCCGGTTCACCTCGGAATCGGCCATCAAATTTTCCGAACCCACTTGGTCTGATAGCCCTCATCCCCCTGAATCCAGAACCGGTCCAACTCCCAAATGCAAGCCCATTTGACCACTGAACTGGCCAGTCAAAGCCACGGCCAGTTCAGTCAAACCCTTTCCCTTTTTTCTTTTAAATTTTAAAATAGGCTCAACTTGAGCTGCCAGTCCAGTGCTCGCTCGGCTTGAGCCGCGGCTCGCGACTCGGGCCCCTTGGCTTGGGCCACCAGCCCAAGCCCAAACCCTTAACCCCCATTTTTTTTTGCGCAGGCCCAAAGGCCCACCCTACCAAATGGGCTGGTCGGGGCCCAACTGGCCTAGGCCTAACCCACACAAGCTGGGCTAGTCGACTGGCCGAGTCAGCTCAGCACAGACCCAAAAGCATCTGGGTCCGTCTTCCTCACTTTGTTTTTCCGACTCGACAGCAACGTCCGGGTCTGCAACACGACCGGACCAAAAACTCTTCAAAAAAAAACAGAAAATACCACCTACCTGGACCGATCGAAGCTCAAAACTTGAAGAATGCAACCTAGTGAGCTTCATGAACCTTTTTAAATGGATTGAAATTGACCTAGAAACCTAAAAAAACCAGAACGAACCGTCAGCACCCATGCTCCCGTCGACTAGAAAACCCCAAAATTCCTCAACACCTTCGCTCGATTCTAGAAATCAACAAGGGGTTCTACTCGTTTGCCAAGGTGAACCCAATGTGTAAAGAAATTAACCTCTAACCACTCCCATCATCACCTCACATCCATTCTCCATTTTAGATCACTGTACATGTTAGGTTTTCTGAAAATCTTGATTTAGTCCCTCAAGCTTTGGTTATTCTCAAACAGGTCCCTGGCAAAATTCTAATTAAGCCCCTCAAAATTTTAATTTTTGCAATAAAGTCCCCACCTAAATTATTTCAAAAACTAGGGTCGTTACATTCTACCCCCTTATAAAAATTCGTCATCGAATTTTGAAACGTAACAGTAGGTAACGCCGAGATCAAATAATGCAAAAGCTTCAAGGATCATACTAAAATCGTACCTATGATCGCCGCATCCGACGCCTGAGCATCCTGATTAGTCAGTGCATACACTCACACGTGGCCTCTACCTCGACCTCCGCCTCCAGTCCCTCGTCCCCCAGCACCAGATGACCATGCACTAGTCTGTCCTTGAGTCCGTGGCACACTGCTTGCAGCCAGAATAGTCTTTGCTGAAATGGGACAGTCCATGACCAAATTCCCTGCTGGCCGCAACGATAACAACCTCCCATCATCCCGCCAAGGTCCTGTGAACAGTCTCTAGCCACATGGCTTTGCTAGCCACATCTGAAACATGCCCCTGTAGCTTGAGCAGCCTCTCGAGAAAGCGGGCAATGTCAAATCACATGGCCTGCTGGCCACATCTGAAACAAGTCATTAAATGTCTACCCGAAGAATCATGACCACCCGATGCGATAACACTATCTGACAACTACTTGCCAAACAAATCCCGTGCTCGAATCGTCGATGATCGCGAGACGGCGATCATGTCCTAGAATTGCTGCCACTGAAAGAGCCATCTGTCTTAATCCTCTTAAATGGACCCTCGTGAATATGTCCAGATACCGCCCTCGCCTCTAGAGAGCATGCACACTCAACTACATGAGCATAGCTAATCGCCCCAATCTGTGATCCCATAGAACTGAATAATGAATCGGACAACCCTCTAATAAACCTCGTGGCTTGTGCCTTGTCATCAGCAACGTGAAAGGTAGCATACCGAGACAAACGAGTAAACTACTCCTTATACTCTACCACCGACATCCCGGTCTTTGCACTAATCTCTCAAACTCTGAAGTCAAATCTGCCACCTTACTGCTAGGCATAAATCTTTCGAGGATTTCCCTACAGAACTCCTCCCAAGTCAAGGGGACATCACCTATTAGTCTCATCTCTATCAGTCGATCGTACCACGATCGAGCCACACCTCTGAGACGAAAAACGGTCAACTGCACTCGTCTCGCCTTGAAACACTGCAAGATTTGAAACAGATCGTCCAACTGATGTAAGAACTTGTGCAGGTCCTCATGTGTCCCTACTTCAATAAAAGTGGGGGGATCCATCTTAAGAAAAATCTCTAAAATAACCATCAAACCCATCTGCTGTGCTACTGGATTGCTGTTGCTGATACGATCGAGGTCCTTACAGGTGCACTAGCGAGGGCTAGCCCCTCTGGCACCGCTCCCTCTGGTGCAGTCGTCATGCTCGGCTGTCCTCCAACTGAGGCCTGCTATCTCCTCTCTCCCGTACTACCCTCAGAAAGATTGGCTACAACTCTCCACAACTCCTGAACTTCTACTACGAGTCCAGTCAAAAGGTCTGCCGGTACTGTCACACTTGGTCCCGCAGTCGACTCTCGAGCCTATCTAATGGTCTCTCCCACGATCTCTCCCTCATCCTCTCCCCACTAATCGGAGGTGGGGTTAACCCATCTGCGGAATCTCCCGACACCCCGACGTTTGTAGCCTCTCAGAATCAGTGGACACCTCGCCATCGTCACAGGTACATCCCTCAACAAATCCATCTATATACAAAATACGAGAATCAGAAAGATGTCAAAGGAATTAGGCACACAAAGGAATTGGAAAAGCCAACGCCAAACACATCCTAAAAGGTCTTCAGCAATCCTTCCATTATGAAAATGGGGCCCTCACCCTCATAATAAAACCACTACCAAATAACCCCGCTCCTTTATAACTATATAGAATTAAATTTATAGCTTTGATACTAATCTGTCACGATCCGAAACCGAAGCCTGTGACCGGCACTAGGGTCTACCAACCCTAGTAAGCCTCACCACACCAGTCAAACTCTGAGGTACAAAATATGTACTGAAAATATAACAATACATTAACGAAACCACCCGAAATCCTGTCTGAGAGTACAAGGAAGCTACTCTAGAACACAAAACGAACAAATACAAAATTAGTGCTTGTACATCTATCAAATCGTCCGACAGTCGCTCCAAAAATTGGCACACTACTCGAGACGAGGACAGCAACCCAAATCTAGAAAGTTTATCACTATGAGTTGCGAAACTTAGTGAGTACGGATGATACCTAATCTATACATGTCAAGATATACATCTTGCCACAAGTCCAAAAATCATACGCATACAGTGATCAGTAAAACATAACAACATGCACTAAAGAATATCATCAACCAAACATCAAATCACATCACTGACTCAGGCTTACCCAACACTAGATGTACTACGGATCACCGCACTCCAGCCGAGTCCCTGCCGTCCCTCACGGACTCAAACCGACTCACCACTGGATGCTACAAATCACCGCACTCTAGCCAAGTTCCTGCTGTCCCCAATTCACAGCATAGAATATGATACTATCCCTAATACAGTTAAAAACACAGTATGCATACGTATATACAGTTTATGTCTCAAAAACTAGCATCACATACTAGCATAACTCATTGACAGTTCATAAAAACACATAAATTATCCCAAGTAAATGTAATCAAAACACAGTTTTCAAGTCACATATTCATCATGTCAGAAAATCACAATATGAAAACACAGGCATAGAGAGGGTATCATCACTCACAGTAGAAGGTCTGAACAAAAAAGAACTCTTGATCTCCCTCACTCGACTTGCTGACCAGGACGCGCTTTTACCGGTGTATCTGTAACTAAAAATACACAAAACCATCACCAACACTAAAACCGGCATGAGAAACAGGCTCGGTGCCTCATACCGAAATCAAATCCCAAATCAGCTCTTTGCACGCATCTCGAGGCAACACAACCTACCACCGGAACCTACGCGACTCACTAACATGCAACTGTCCAACTCAACAGCCCACAACATACTAACCAACCTCTAAAATCCTCAATTATAGTAAATCAGTCTCCAAAACCTCGAACCAGCCTATCTCAATCCAAAAACTACCTCAAACTCAACTCGATTGGTCACGAAAAACCTAAAAAATGGATTCATAAGGCCCAAAAACCCTAGGAACCAGTCTAACCCTGCCAAGAAGGCCTTGAATCGAGCCAAAACCCTAATCCTAAGCACCGACACATGAACTGAGGCCGGTTCACCTTGAACCGATACCCAAAAATCACCAAACTTCATGGTTAGCTAGGTTTCATCATGTTGAACCAGGAACCGGTCCAATCTTTCCAAGAATCGGTCTAAAAACTAAAGAAACGGTCGCCCGAAGGGTACCACACTAAAACGGCCAGTTCACCTCGAACTGGCCACCTAAAATTTCTCGAACCCACTTGGTCTAATAGCCCTCATCCCCCTGAATCTAGAATCGGCCTAACTTCCCAAATCCGAGCCCATTTGACTACTGAACCGGCCAGTCAAAGCCACAGCCGGTTTAGTCTACCCTTTTTTTCTTTTTTTTTTTTTAATTTTAAAATAGGCTCGGCTTGAGCCGCAAGTCCAGTGGCTTGGCTCGAGTCGCGGCTCACGGCTCGAGCCCCTTGGCTTGGGCCACTGGCCCAAGCCCAAAACCTTAACCCCCCCTTTTTTTTGTGTAAGCCTAAAGGCCCAGCCCACCAAACGGGCTAGCCCAAGCCCAACTGGCCTAGGCCCAACCCACACAAGCTGGCCGAGTCGACCCGGTGAGCCGAGTCGACTTGGCCGAGTCAGCTCAGCACGGACCCGGAAGCATTCGGGTCTGTCTTCCTCACCCGTTTTCCAACCCGACAGCAACATCTGGGTCTGCAACACAACCCGGACCAAAAACTTTTTAAAAAAAAAAAACAGAAAATACCACCCACCTAGACCGATCGAAGTCAAAACTTGAAGAATGCAACCCGGCGAGTTTCAATGAACCTTTTAATCCAATTGAAATTGATCCAAAAACCTAAAAAAAACCCAGAACGAACCGTCGGCCGCCTGTGCTCCCGTCGACTAGAAACCCCAAAATTCCTCAACACCTTCACTCGATTCTGGAAATCAACAAGGGGTTTCTGCTCGTTTGCCCAAGGTGAACCCAATACGTAAGGAAATTAACCTCCAACCACTCCATCATCACCTCACATCCATTCTCCATTTTGGATCATTGTACATGTCAGGTTTTCTGAAAATCTTGATTTAGTCCCTCAAGCTTTGGTTATTCTCAAACAAGTCCTTGGCAAAATTCTAATTAAGCCCCTCAAAATTTTAATTCTTGCAATAAAGTCCCCACCCTAAATTATTTCAAAAAAATAGGGTCGTTACAAGCGTGAAAATGAGATTCCTGTTTCCCTTTCTCATGACAAAATAATCATAACATATAAAATAAAAAAATATTTCAAAAATAAAACCTTTGGTTTTTTAAAGTAAAATAATTATTTGCAAGAAAAATATAAATTTCTTTATTTTAGAAAAATACTGAGTTTAGGAAAAAGACCAATCACCTCTGCTAATACTGTGTGTGCCCAACTCAGTCCTGTTGGCCTCACTGACTAGCCAGTATATCTCTCCTAAAGTGTAACCACATACACTATCAATAACATGCCAAAACTGTGTATGAATGCATGAATATACTAGTACATAATTGAGATGTATTCTTAATTAAGCTATTTTCTATCCTTTTTATTTGAGATCAAAATTTTCACTACACACATACTCCGAAAATTCTCAAAATATTATTATATATTCATTGCTAAGCTAGGTATCCTAGGGCATACTTACACTCATAAAAAGAGTTATAATTATTTTTTTATGAAAATAATCCGTAAATGGGTCAGTGAATTTCTAGATTGAGATTTTGTCAAATTCTAATGTCAACTTTGCATTATTTTTATTAAACTAACTAAGTCACTTTTTTAGTAGACTTAATATGAATTAATTAAATAAAAATAATTAATCTAAACTGGTAAAATTTATTCCCTAATATCATAAAAATAGTACTTAAACCAAAAATCTAAACCGATTAAATGAAATTAAAATACATCTAGATTGAGAATACAAAAGAATTTTTTTAGAAAAAAACTCACCTAAATTAAATTGAAAATTTCTGCATAGGTTTCGGCTTCCTGCGTGCGTTCTTCCCTCGAGCTCCTCTCCCTTCTCTCTCTCTCTCTCTCTCCCCCTTTCCTCTCTCTCTTCTTTTTCTTTTCTTTATTTCCCTCTTCCCTTCTTCCTCCTTTTCTTCTTTTCCTTTGTCTCTTTACCGTTAAAAGCAAAAATAAAAAGAAAACCCCTCATAATGATGGGGGACTAGTGGGAGCCTTCTCCCATGTAAAACTCTTTCATTTTTCATTTTTTTTTTCATTATCATCATCATCATTATCATTATTATTATTTTATTTCCAATTTATTTATTTTTCATTTATTTTATTTTATTCAAGTAATTGCAAAAAAATTTACCCTTCTTATAGATAGATTTTGACTTTTTAAATTAAATTTATGTCGCTAATTATCCTACTAATTATACTCATGTAAAATAAGACATATAATACATGATAAGGGTTTTTGGGTTAGGATGTTATAAATCCACCTATCTTAAGGGATTTCATCCCCGAAATCCAGCTATACTTATGAAGTAACAAATTGGGAAATTTGTTCCTTATATCTTTCTTACATTCCCATGTTGTCTACTCTAAATTTTGATTTCTTTACTAATGAGACTTCTTTATACCATAATTGTTTTATTTCAGATCTATTTAGGGATGCTCCTCATAAGACAAATCCTTTTTTTTTTTTTTTTTCGAGATCTATTAGTTAGGTTTGCAGAGAATGAGAAGGATTTGATATATACTTTCCAAGTAGAGAGAGATGAAAATATTATAAATCTGTGACAATTCTAGTGGCAATACGATTTATAAATAACTAACCAAAATTTTTTCTATCACCTCATAGGGTCCAATATATTTTGGGGACAATTTTCCTTTCCTTGTCAAACCTTAATATTCTTTTTCACAGGAATACCTTTTAAAAAAACCTTGTCTCCAATCTCAAAGTTAACATCCTTATATTTAGGGTCAAAATAATTTTTTTTTCCTCCTTCTTCATCCCAATAGATAAGAGTTCTACATTTCCTGCTATGCAATGTTTCATAAGGAGCCATACTAATGCTAGACTGGAAATTATTATTATAAGTAAATTCCATTAAAAACAAATGTTTCGTCCCAGCTACCCAAAAATTTCAATATATAAATATGAAGCATATCTTCTAGAGTTTGAATAGTTCGTTCTAATTGTCCATCAGGCTGGAGATGAAAGGCTGTACTAAACTTAAACTTGGTCCCTAAAGCTTCTTGTAGACTTGACCAAAATTGAGAGGTAAATCTAGGGTCTTTATCTAACACAATGGATATAGGTACTTCATGTTTGCTAACAATTTCGTCCACGTATAATTTGACTAATTTACCTAAAGAGAAATAATTTTTGATAGAGATATAAAATGAGTAGACTTAGTCAATCGATCCACTATAACCCAAATAATATCGTTTCCTTTTCTAGTGGTCGGTAAATTTCATAATATAAAATCCATGGTCAAGTGTTCATATTTCCATTCAGGAATAGGTAATGGTTGTAATTTTCTAACAGGTCCTTGATATTAAGCCTTAAGCTATTGACATGTTAAGCATGTAGATACATATAATCAGTCACTTCCTTTTTCATACCACTCCACTAATAATTATATTTCAAGTTATGATACATTTTAGTACTCCCTGGGTGTATGGTATAAACTGAATTGTGTGCCTCTTTTAAATTTGACTTCTAAGTTTTCTAACTTTTGGTACACACATTCTATTATTGAGTAACAGCATACCATATTTCTTATTCTAAAATCTTCTTGCTTTTCATTTCCTATTTCTACTAAATTCTTCTTCAACTGAGGGTATTATGATTTCAATTTCTTTGTTTGTTCTAGTAAAGTAGGCTTAACTCAAAAATCTGCTAGTAAGTCTCCACAAATGCTAACTAATAATCATGCATTCAGATATCTCAACTTCACCAATAAGGGTAGCTGCATTGTTTTGTTGCGCGATAAAGTGCCACCTAAAAACTTCCTACTAAATGCATCTGTAACCACATTTGCTTTCCCTGAATGATATTTGATAGTACAATCATAGTTTTTAACAAGTTCAATCTACCGTCTTGCCTTAAATTCGATTTCTTTTGAGTCATGACATACTTTAAACTTTTATGATCTGTGTAGATTTGACATTTCTCCCTATATAGGTAATGCCTCCAGATTTTCAAAGCAAACACTACAACAACAAACTCTAAGTCATGCGTACGATAGTTTAATTCATGAAATCTAAGTTGTCTAGAAGTATAAGCAATAACTTTACTCTCTTATATAAGTACACAGCCTAAATTCTTCTGTGAGACATCACTATAAATCACATACTCCATTCCACTAATTGGGAGTATTTAATACTGGAGCAATGGTTAGTGTTTACTTTAGTTTTTTCAAAACTCTATTGACACTTTTGAGTCTATTCAACAATAGTATTTTCCCTTAATAACTTAGTCAGAGGAAAAGTCAAATAGAAAAATTTTCTACAAACCTTTTATAGTGTCTAGCCAGTTCTAAGAAAACTCTTTACCTTAGTAGCATTAGTAGGAGATTCCAACCGTACAATAGTCTCAATCTTTTGGGGATCAACTAATACTCCTCTATTCGTAAGTTCTCAAAATTCTAACTAATTTATTCACACCCTCTTTTAATTATTTTAAATAACTTCCAAAAACCAAATTTAAATCACTAATTCATTTATATCTCTAGATAACCCATTTACTTATCCTCAAAAATTCCCTTTTATTACTCTAAACCTCTCAAGTCCTCCCATTTACACTGTTCTCAATTGTCAAATGGAACCTCTACATTTAAACTTAATCAAAACGTTTAGTCAAATGGTTAGCTTACTACACAAAGTTTTGTTTCAAAAATTTCAAAATCTTTCTTTAAATTTCCTTCAACCATCAATTTAACGCACAATCTCTAATTGCTATTAGAATATTTAAAAAGTTTTCAATCTACATTTGGCTTATCTTATATGGTTTAAATTTTTCAATTTAACCTTTATATCATTAATAGCTATCTCTTAAATAATTATACCCTTTTTGAATTCTCCGACTTTAAACTTATTCTCATGATCGCATAAAATTTACGTTTGTAATTCATATTCAACATTTTTTTTTATTTCAATTTTCTACTATACTTATTATTACTAATTTCCTTATAGTGCTTCACATATAGTCTTCACTCACTTATCTACTATGTCAGCCTTCATTTCTTTTCCATTTATTTCCTTTCTAATTATTACTCCAAATTTTGTAATTTATACCTATATAATTTTAAATCTCATAATACTCTGATATGTTAATTTTAGCAACAACATGAACTTATCTCACATTACTATCCTACATTCTCCATTGCATGGCCATCTTTTTAATTTCTACTTAATATGCCTCAAAATACTATAATCTCAAACTCCTTATTCCTTTGATATCCTTATCATTGTCAAAGTTAAGACTAATTTTTTTTTTCAAAAACTCCTAACTTTATCTAGAATTTAATTAGACAGTCTCTCTGTAAAAATTTCATTTTATTCTAATGATTACTTAGAAATAAATTTTTAAAACGCCAATTCATTTAAATAACTTCAATCTCTTTATCTCATATCTATATCAACCAGTCCATCTAAGTAAATTTCAATCCTTCTAAATTTTCCCAAAATAACTTTTAAATCACTATTAATAAGTCTAAAAATTCAGATACTTTTAAAGTTCTCAAAACTCAAATATTATGTTTTTATAACACGTCCTTAAATAACTTTTAAATTATCTCGTTATTATTTTATCATATATATAGAGAATCATACCGTTCTAATTCTTAATTATTTACTAAGATTATCTTATCCAAGTCTTTCACATACCTTGGTCCAACCAGATTTTCTAACGTGAATCTCGATAATATACTATTTGTTGCCAATATATATTCTAAAATTTTATACTTTGAAGATCAATTATGATACCTAGTGCCAAAATAAAACATTGCCTTTTAACTCCCTTAAATAATTGATTCTTAGTCTAAGCTCAAATTACTACCTATGCAAAATTTCAATCTCTTAGTAATTTGTTTCTATTTCAATTGGCGGATTATGAATGGACTTCCAAAATCTTTATCAATTTTCAGTTTATAACCCTAATGCCTCAAATTCTTATCAATAATCATATGCATTCTCTTCAATGAATCATGTGTGGTGTGATGCACCTACTACCACTGGGTAGAGAATGAAATGCTAGATGTCTCTCTAAGAGGTCGGCCCACTCTGTCTCTATTGGCCCTGCTTTGGCTAGTACAAGCACTGCCTGAGATTCTCCTAGTGTTTACCATGGTTGGTACAAATTTCTGATAAAACATAACACGTCCAATAATACTCATTAATGACATGATGCACGTACTTTCAATGTGACTAACTTTTCCTATAAAAGCTTATTAACACTGACTCCCTAAAGATCTTAACACTTCTCTGATACCACTAATTGTCACATCCCATCCCGTAACTCGAGTTAAAGATGTGACAGTAGAATAGGGTTTAGCATTCTCTGATGCCCGGGATTCACTAGAGAAGGTCAAACCGTATTCGACTATCCTACCTGCTAAGTCTGCTGTATAACTCACATTCAAAAACTAAATAACGTATCAAAATTTGACATATATAGTTAGAGAATTAAGTCATTATCATAACTGAAAACATAATTTGATTTAGTTTTTTAATTTTTTGTTTTTATATAAAAATAAAATCAAACCAAATCAAACCAATTTAATCGTAAACCAAACCAAATCAAACATAAAATTTCAGTTTGATTTGGTTTTATTTTTGTTTTATTATTATTTAAAAAATATTTAAATAAATTATTTATTTAATTTTTTATTATCAAATATGTATGTATATGCACGTATATATGTGTACATGTGTGTATATATATATATATTTGTATGCACATATATATATATGCACATAACATTTTATATACACACACACATGCATATGTGTATATACATCTATATATATTTGTATAAATATTAAAAATATATATGTGTACGTGTACATGCACACATATATATGTGTGCATTATATATGCATAAATATGTAAATACATAAACTTACGCATTTACAATGTATATATACATACGTGTGTGTGTGTACACATGTCACACTCCACCCGTAACTCGAGCAAAGTGTAATAGTGGAATAGGGTTTAGCAACCTCTGATGCTCGGAATTCACCAGAGAAGGTCAAATCTTATTTGACTATCGTACCTCCTGAGTCTGCTGTATAACTCACATTCAAAACTGAATAACATAACAAAATTTGACATAATATAGTTAGAGAATTAAGTCATTATCATAACTGAAAATATAATTACTTTATGTAACTTCTCTTTTCCAAAATAAAATCTATATATAATACAATTATTTAATTTTCACTCCCAAGTAACAACCCAAACCAGTTACTATTAACATAAGTGGGGCCCAACCTCTTTAGACTCGAAATGCTACTGTACTTGATGCACGTGATGCACCTACAAGTCTCTACTGTTGAAACCTGAAAAATAAATAAGTGGTGAGACTTGCGTCTTAATGAATGGTCCTTCAACTAAAATCAATGAAACAGGAATATATTGCATAATACTATAAATAAAAGTAGTTCGTAAAACTGGTATCACTCATATAGAATATTTATCGCGAGATATCAATTCACGGGTGCTATTGGCCGTGAGATCATTCCATATGACACCACCCCCATGTACGAACACACACATAGCTTGTTGGTGTCATAAGTCTTCACCAGGCAAATAAATCATGTAGTACTGCCACAGTAACGTGAGTACCCAACGAATTATTCAGGTGAATTGCAACATTTATATACATAACATACAGTGTGAAAATGAGATTCCTGTTTCCCTTTCTCATAGCAAAATAATCATAACTATAAATAAAAAAAATATTTCAAAAATAAAACCTTTGGTTTTTAAAGTAAAATATTTATTTGCAAGAAAAATATAAATTTCTTTATTTTAGAAAAATACTGAGTTTAGAAAAAAAAACTACTCACCTCTGCTAATACTGTGTGTGCTTAGACTCAGTCCTGTTGGCCTCACTGACTGGCGGTATATCTCTTCTAAAGTGTAACCACATACACTATCAATAACATGCCGAAACTGTGTATGAATGAATGAATATACTAGTGCATAAATGAGATGTATTCTTAATTAAGTTGTTTTTCTACCCATTTTATTTGAGATCCAATTTTTTACTATACACATACTCCAAAAATTTTCAAAATATTATTATATATTTTTTGTCAAGTTAGGTATTTTAGGGTATGCTCATACTCATAAAAAGAGTTATAATTATTTTTTTATGGAAAATAATCCATAGGTAGGTCGGTGAACTTCTAGATTAGGGTTTTGTCAAATTCTAATGTTAACTTTGCATTATTTTTATTAAACTAACTAAGTCACTTTTCAGTAGAATTTATATGAATTAATTAAACAAAAATAATTAATCTAATTGGTAAAATTTATTCCCTAATATCATAAAAATAGTACTTAAACCAAAAATCTAAACCGATTAAATGAAATTAAAATACATCTAAATTGAGAATACAAAAGAATTTTTTTAAAAAAAAACTCACTTGAATTAAATTGAAAATTTCTGCATAGGTTTCGACTTCCTGCGTGCGTTCTTCCTTCGAGCTCCTGTCCCTTCTCTCTTTCTCTCTCTCTCCCTCTCTCTCTCTCTCTCTCTCTCTCTCTTCTTTCTTTTCTTTATTTCCCTCTTCCCTTCTTCCTCCTTTTTTATTCTTTTCCTTTGTCTCTTTACCGCAAAAGCAAAATAAAAAGAAAACCCCATCATAATGATAGGGGACAAGTGGGAGCCTTCTCCCACATAAAACTCTTTCATTTTTCTTTTTCTTTTTTCATATTTTTTCATTATCATCATCATTATCATTATTTTTTTTTCAATTTATTTATTATTTCATTTATTTTATTTTATTCAAGTAATTGCAAAAAAATTTACCCTTCTTATAGACAGATTTATGACATTTTAAACTAAATTTACGTCGCTAATTATCCTACTAATTATACTTATGTAAAATAAAATATATAATACATGATAAGGGTTTTTGGGTTGGGATGTTACAATACATATATATATATGCGTATGCATGTGTGTGTGTATATATATGTGTATATATATATGTATATATGTATGTATCTATATATTTATATACAATATAAATATATGCACATGTATGTATATTTATATTTATATGAGTAGATAAATTTTATATATATATATGTGTGTGTGTGTGTGTGTGTGTGTGTGTGTGTGTGTTTGTATGTGTGTGTACACATATATATAAGTATATATAGATACATATAAACATATATTTATATAACTATATGTACATGTGTGTGTGTATATATAATATTTTTTTATAAATGAGAAATATTTTTAAAATGATTTGGTTTGGTTTTTAGACCAAATCAGTCTATAATTGTAGATTATTTTTTTAAACCAAATAGAACTAAGCTAAATTAAAAAAAAAAAACCATTTAGTTTGGTTAATTTGCACACCTCTAATCACATTTAATTTCAAATTTATTAATTGTTAATCGTCACATCATTTAAGTAACTATGCAAACTTTTCTCAGGCTATTGTGGGAGGTACATGTCCATTTTAACATTACTAGATGAGCTAGTAGATTGAAAGTAATATATTTACATAGTACGTAAAAAAAGCACAATATTATAATTTTAGACACGTAAGTGGATAAAAACCAATATATATTAATTAACCTCATTGTAAAAAATTTATGAAGAAAACGCATTTCACAGATACTTTTTTTAAGAAAAAACCTTTGGACGCTTGTGCAACACCCCTAAATTAAATTTTAGGACTTAATTGAAAATTTTTGAAACTTGTAGAGACTACTTTGGGTAAATTAAAAGTTTCAATAGCTATTTTGAAATGGGAGAAATATGAAGGGAGTGAATTGAAAATTTTCTTTTCCTTCACTTTTCCCTTTCCCTTCCCCTACCTAGAGGTGTTCAACAAACCGAATTAAATTAATTAGACCGTATAAACTGAACCAAATCGTATAAAATCGAATCAAACCGTATAGTATAGTTTAGTTTGATATTTGATATCTAGACAAACCGTATAAATCAAACTAAATCATATATTTATATATATACAAAACTAAAAATCCTATCTCTACATATATAATATATTTTTATTGTTTGACTGTATATTTATTCTTTTTGTTATCTTGTATATTTATATTCATTTTAATAATTGATCATTTGTTTTTTTAGAGTGTAATTTTTATTAGTAATAGTGAAATTCTGTAAAATGGTATAAATATATTAATTATAAAATATATAACTACTATAGTTAATTAATAAATAATAAATTTATTAAGTTAAACATGTTGGAAAAAAATAGATGATCAATTTTTAGAAAAACTCCATTAAAATTTCTATAAAAATAGTGAATTTAATCCATTTTATTTTATAAATTACAAACCGTAGTTTGAAACTGAATCAAACTGTAAGCCATGGTTTGATTTAATTTATAAAAATTACAAATTGTAAAATATAATTTGATTTGAATTTGAATGTCAAACCGAATCATACCAAACCACGAACACCCCTACCCTTTCCCTTACGCGTAATCCCCCTATTCCTAAACCCCGAATCCTCCTTTATTCTTCTTCCATGAAACTGTCGACCTTACTTGTCCCTCTTCACCTCATTTCTCCTGCTTCGTGCACATCCAGTCAAGCCAATTTTGTTGCCGCCGACCCAGTTTCATTGTCCTGTTCCGCTAGATTTTGCCTACCTGTTTCACAGGATTTTGCCTCCCTGAGTAACAAACAAACACAGCGACACTCCCTCTCTGCTTCCTTTTGCTATCGTGTACCGCGAAAAACGGGATTAGGCTATTGAGAAATTCGATGGTAAATTCTCCTTTCTTTTTCTTCTTCTTCTTCTTCTTCTTCTTCTTCTTCTTCTTCTTTCTCTATACTTTAAAGTTGGGTGGGTTGTTCTGCAAATTTAAAACTAGTCATGTGGGTCATGAACTAAATGTTTGGAGTGATTCACCGCAGGACCCTAGCTTCCTTGATTATAACTTTATACCCCTGTTAAGCTTGTAATTGGAAGCTTTATCTTCCCTTCACTATTGGAAATCCACCATATGGTTAGCTATGAGGTCCGTATTATATAATTAACTCCCTTTTCTCTTAGACTCCAGGCTGTATCCAAACTAGGGGTATTCATGGTTTTAAAAAAACCGAACCGAAAGTTAGGTTTCTTTTATAAATATTATAGTTTTTGGCATTAGGTAATACATACTGAATATTTTAGTATGGTTTAGATTTTAGAAATTAAAAACCGATAAAAAACCGTACCGAACCGAATAATATATATAATAATTTATTAAATTATTTATATTTTATATAAAACATTTAAATTTTTAAAAATTAAGATCAATTTAATAGCAAATTAAAAAAATTAAAAAGATAAAGACTTGTGTAAAAAAGAGGTATAAATATGGGGATTAAAGTGTAAAAAGAAGAAATATATTTAACCTTAACTCCAGATTTTGTTTTGCTGTAGTCCATGTTATGTAATCCCAAATTTTGTTTTGCTGTAATTCATGTTATGTAATTGGCTTCAACTCCAATGGTGTGGTCTTCAGATAACAAGGTCATAACTCAATTTGATGATATGATTTTCAGTATGTTTTGGGAGCTTTGACATTCTCTTACTTGCTATACCGAACAAAGTATTTTATTTTTGATATACATAAAGTATAATCTTATGAAGGTGTTAGAGATATCTGATTTTGGATTAGAGATTGTAAGTACTGGATAGTTTTAAGGTTTTCAAATCTTTCCTTTTATTTTCTAACTAGTTTGACATTCATAAAATATGATCATATGAAAGAACTAAAGACATCTAATTTTTAATTAAAAATTATGAGTACTAGTAGTTTTAAGGTTTCTTAACTTTCCCTTTAGTCTCTAACGGCTTGTTTGACAGAATGTGGGTTTAGGAAAAGTGAATTTGGAAAAAGTGGGTTTGGCAAAAGTAGATTGTGTTACTTGATTACATAGTAATGGTGAATGTCGATTATAAACAAAATGTCCAAAAATACAGCTAATAAGTTTTTTGCTAACTTTCTTCCTTTTAGTTAAAGTAGAATTCTATGCACTAATCCAATTATGTAGTACTTAGATTTCTTTAATTTCTTTTTTTTTTCCTTTAAATTTCCTTAATGCTTATATTGGAAATAGTTATATAAGAGACAAGGTGCCAATTTATATGTTGCTTGAAGGTCTTTGTGAAAATGAAAAAAACCCTTACTTATTATTTCATATTATTTAACTTGAATGATTAGAGATACAAAAAAAATAACTTAATACTAAAAAACCCGAACCGAACCGTACCGTACCGTACCGTACCGAAACCGAAGAAAATTGAAGGGATTGGTACCGGTATCAAGAAGTGTGGTTTTGGTTTTAATTTCAAAAAATCGAATATATTGGTATGGTATAATTTTATTAAAAAAAAGGGTAAAAAACCGAACTGTGAACACCCCTAATCCAAACTTACTGTTCATGCGTGCAAGTAACCATGAATCTGGTCATCTTATTTTCCTAGATAGCCGAAACCTCCCTTTTGTCTTCAAATGGAATATTACTAATTAGTTTTGAAGGATTTTATAATGGAAGGCGGGTCAAGCCCGATGGGGAAGATGCTTTTTCATTTCATTACATCTTACATCTCAATTATTTTGTTTCTTTTCCGTGGTGTTAGCTATATCATAGTAGTTTTAGTGGATAGTTGGAAAAAATGAATTATATTAACCCACCTCTTTAACCATTCAAGACTTTTCTATAGAAATGAGACAGGCAGTCATCCGAAATGACAGGAAGAGAGATTTAGCGAGGTTTCTTTATACTAGTCTTAGAGAACTAGGTAAGCTTTGCAAGTTAACTCTCGAGGGTTTCACCATATAACTTTGCTTGTTATAATATGCTAAGAGCTATAATATATATATATATATATATATAGACACACACACACATATATATACATTGAGTCTAATAATTAATATGAGTGGACTTAAGAAATTTAGAAGAGCCTTGAGCCAAGAAATTTCGATATCGGCTTGAGAGCTTTAATTCTTGAACATGTAAAATAACATTAAAATTGTGAAATTAGGCTATTTGGAGGCCTTTATGTTGGACAAAGGCAAGAGCATGTTAAGTTAAATTTGGTATTCTTGAATTTTCACCAATGTAGTGACTGATAATATATATTTCTGAGTTTTTATAAAATTCTTTTGATTCTATGAATTTTTACTAATTTTTTCATTCATATTTGTTTTATAAAAGAATTTATTTTATGTTGATTTAGATTCAAAACAAAAGATTTTGGATTTATAAAATTGAATTAAAAATTTGGGACAAATATGTTACATTATTAAATTTTATTAAAATTTGACTAATAATAGATGGAATGTGATTTTGACTTTGAAATATAAATTAAAAGATTTTTAAGAAGGGTATTTTGACCAAACACTACAACTAACGGCAATGACTTAGTTTTGGTGCACCTTGATTTGTGTCTCAACTAGTAAGAGTGATACTAGCCCAACGTGTTTGATTGACACGTTCAAATCTGCTTTGTATGTTTGGTGAGTCTTGGTGGCCTTCAGGACTAAGCTCACATTATGATTCTGAATTATATCTCTTGCTTCTAAATTAGAACCTCTTGGTATGTCTTCTTAAACTGTTTATCTTTAATAGTTTTCCACTTATATTGATGATATAGTTAGTTTGAACTAAAATCGATTGTTATTTAACTAAAGATGTTGAAATCTTGAAATAGTTTGGATCATAATTGTTTCTTTATAAACATAGTTTTATATATTATTGCTCCTTAAGATTTTTCTCACACTTTCTCTTAAAATTTTTTCCAGATTCTAGCACTAATCCTAGTATGGTGCTGTTAGCTTACCCATAGAAGTTTAAGTGTGATGAGTCCCACCCTATGACTTATGTGTAAAAATAGATATTGGATGCCTATAGATTATGTTAAATATAATTTCTCTATGTTTGAAATTATAGAATTGCTTATTTGTCCACTAACAGGATTTCAGACCTTTGAATGCTAGATGTGCAAATTTAGATATTTGTTGAGTATAGTATAATAATTGTATCCATATAACTGTAAGGGCTCTCTGTTAAAAATTATACAATTGTTTAATAGGCTATAAAATTTGGGAAATGTCTATAAGGGGAAATTCTTTTGAAATTACTAAAATATTTCTTATTTAATTAAATAACTTATTATTTCCTAATTGGGTTTGCTGGGAGTGGGTTAGTTTATTCCTAGTACCGGTCCCCATCTTAGGCTGGGTCGTTGCAACTAGCACATACCAATAAAATAGGAAATGCATGCTGGAACTTAATTGGAATTGAAATTTCACACCCATAGTGAAGTTCCACTTCAAATGGACATGTTCAAATTATCCATAACAATGCGAAGCATTATCATCTGAAATTAGACCCAAAAACATATATTTAAGGGTTAACCAAGCCATTATATTAGCATTCAAACCAATCTCAAATCTAGATGAGTTCGAGATTATTGAGAGAAGCATTTGTGGCTGCAGGTTTATCATGCTTCAGTGCCTTCCCGAGACAAGAGCAATGTTTGACATTGAAACGAGGGACAGCCTTACCCATCGTCTTGAGTGAGGACTGGAAAGATTCTAAAAGGGATTGATACAATGGCCAGTAGGACAACATGAATATAGAAACTGGGAACAACACCGAGATGTATACAGCGATTTTTGTCCACTGCTTCCTATCTTGTATCATCAAGATCACTGTTGATGCAAATGCAAACATCATCATTGACACGGAAAGCATTAGCAGCGTCACCCCAACACGAGCTTCTGAGGAAGGGGAGACATGAAGTCCTTTAACCGGAAGGGCGAAGTAAGAATGGAGAGAAATGTGATAACTGATGTTAAGGCAAAGGCGAGGGACAAAACATCTGTAAAGGTGAAAATTACGAAGAATTTCTTGTGTTGGAGAATTGGATAGCCAGTTTCTTGATTCAGACCACCTGGTACAGTGTAGGCCGCAGCAAATGCCACGGTGGCAATTAGCACGCCAACAATAGAGCAATTTTCCGCAGTTCGCTTAAGCCAATCAGTGGCATTTATACGAAGATCTTTGTATGTCTCGGCAAAGAGTTCATCTGCAGTCTTCCCATCATTGTTCCGGTGGTTGATAAGATAGTTTGTAATCTGCTTTATGCTCTGCATGCACAAACAAATATCAAATTACAAATATTTTGGATGATAATTGTGATTGAAATCCTAGTTAAGACATTTTGCAATTGTTTTGAGGTAAAACAAGTAGTTCAACTTGTTCTACAAGCAAATTAATGCTATAAAATGCTAATGTTGCAATTCAATTTATTTGTACAAAAAAGGTTTTGAGAATAATACTTAAAAACAGAGAGAGAGAGAGAGAGAGAGAGAGAGAGAGAATAAAATGGAGTACAAACTAAGCAGATTAATAGAAGCAGCAAATGTTTATAACCACAAAATCAAATGCCAACATAAATTTTATTTCATTTTCAAAACAATTGTTAATTTTGGGAGAATTACCAAAAGTTGAAAAGGTATTAATCATAATTTGCAAGGTAAAATCAGTAAAGGTTTTGGGTAACTAAGGACATAAATAAGAAATTCACCTCTAAACGGACCAAGTCTTCTTGCAACACTACAAGAGGGCTTCCCATTTTTTCAACTGTCTCGGTGTCTACCCTGATCCCTACCAAGTGCAAGAGGGAGTTTCCTTTCCTGTCCAATTTTCTCGTATGTAACGTCATTGGTTGTTTCATTTTCTTCAATAAAAGATGGAAAATATCCATCTTGCGATACTTGACAGCTCCGTGCAAAATGCCATGCCCTTCGTAATCAATATACTCAACTGCTTGAGGATAAACTTTAATTATCTCCTCAACAATCTCTATGATGCCTGACCGAATTGCCAAAAGAAGTGGAGTTTGAGGTCTATATTTTTTACTAAGCTCTGCATTCGAGCTTCTAAAGAAGATAAGGGAGTGCCGTAACCATGCGTCTTAGGCTTCACGTGGACTGTTTCAGTGAATGTCTCCTTCCATGAGACATCTCTCTCTATTAAGAACTTGGCGAGCTTCAAGGTGCATTCATGTCTTCTTTTTTCCATTCGAATTTCATCAAATAAAGGTATTCTCCAGAATGATTTATCTTTAAGAGAAACCATGTCATTTCTAGTTGTATACAAGTCTAACTTAAGCTTACAGAATTGGGATAGAAATTGAATTACAAATATCAAATACATAAAAATTAAGTGACATTAGAGAGTATCTAGATTTCAGAAGTAGATAGAAAAGGACTCGAAGAATCAAGCTCACCAAAAAATTTAACTGAGAATTTTAATAAAAGGTAACGACGAAGCCAGAACAAACCGAATTCATTTGTTCTTTATTCTAGAACATAATTTATTACATAAATATGTAATTTTTATACAAAAATTATGCATAATTTTTTTATAAAATATATTATTATTTATAGTAGTGATTATAAGTTCGCACCCTGTTTGTTGAGGAAAGTAGCATAGATGAAGTTAATTATTAGTAGTTAAGAATGTGTAAGATATTCATACATCGCCCATTAATTACCTTGTTCCTCCTTGCTCCATGGGTCTCCTTGACTTGGGATACCTGAAACGAAGTGATATACAAAATTTTTGTAGGTAGTTAAATTGGTGTTTGGGGAACTAAGATAATAGAAATCAACCTATTTGGAAAAAATATATCCTTCTAAAAAAAATTAAAAATTTTAACAATCATAAAAATTTGTATGAATTCATTAACACTATAAATTTAGCGATCATATACATGCAAGCATATATGGATAGTAGGAAGAATGGAATAGGAAGGAGGAGCCTACGTACAATCATATAAGCGCCTCTTTAGCCATCCTTGTTTCCTTCCACTTCGAAATGCAGAAGAATTGTGAGCTAGAAGTTGAAGAGCAGTCATCTTGTCTCCATCTTCTGCGTTCACCCACTCTTCATGCTTTTGTGAAATCTTCAGGGCCAAGTCTGCTTCATTAATTAGATAATTAATGGTAAAGAATTTGTAGCAAACTATAAATAAACAAATAAATATGGAAATAAGTTCACTTATTTATAAAATTATTTTTTTTCTTTTTATGTAACCAGAGTTAAATCGGAGATCTACAGAGAGATCACCAAAAAGAAAAAAAAAAATCCACGTGACTGAGTTACTAAAAGCCTGTCAAGATTTTCTAAGTGATTGAGCAATAAGAAATTCAGAAAGGGGTGCTAGTTTAAGCACCCTGTTCAATCCAAAATTAGCTCCCATTTGCCCGTCCGTTCTAGTTTGGACAAATTGAAGTGAATCTGTACAACTGTTAAATAATTAAAATATTTAACCTGAGCACCTGCCGGTTCAACCGATCAAACCGGCCGATCCAGAGTAGCTTTATTAAACATCTGTAGGTCGATGGCTTGGATTATGCAATCATATTAATTCAAGTGGAGAGAAAGAGAACGCTGACCGAAGTGCTCATACAGCACGGCAGTGTGAAGTACGGTGGTTCCGTCCTCCCTCCGGTAAATCCTTTTCCACTCATCTTCCTCCATTTTTCCTCTCCATTCCTTGATTTTCTTTTCTAGGAAATCAAACATTTCGATTTTTCCGAACCGGACGGCGCGGAAGAGTGCTGTCTCGCCGACGTTGTTCCGACTGACCAGCAGCTCTGGCGCCAGGCAAAGCATCTCCTGGGCAGCCCCAACCATCAGGTCGGAGGCGGCGGCATCGTGTAGCACAGTGTTTCCGATGTCGTTTCGGACTGTCAGTCCGCTGATTTTGTTACTCGTCCTGATCTGATCCAGCAACTTGAGCACCAGATCTGCCTTTTCGTAAAAGGAGGCAACGTGGAGAACAGTCCCCTTGTGTATGCTCAGCTGGTGCAACGGCCCTTCTTCGTATTTTTCACACATTTCTGTTACTGTTTGATCATTTTGACCCCCCTCATTCATTAAAGCTGTGTACAGCTTTCCTATTTCTTTGTCAGCTAGGTGATCCATCGCCTCCAGAGATAGAGACCCAGAGGGAAAGCTTGCGAGGAGAAATTGTTTATTTGTACCCCCTATAAATAGAATCATAGAATATCTTTACTATTATTATTAAGAGAAGTCTGTGAGCGCACCATGACAAGCAATTGTTGCGTAAGGTCCGACATGGAAATTCGTTTTTCTTTTCTTTTTTAGGTGCCTTGAAAATGAGATTTTGAAATTTGATCCCTAAATTTAGATTAATGTAAACCTGTAATTTTCTTTAGATCTAAAAAAGAGAAACATTTTCTTTCCATTTTCTTCACTCTGACAAGTTTTTTTATTTTCACATTATTTAAATGATTATTTTAAACCTTTTCTTTTCACTGCATTAGTAGCAAATAATGATGTTTGTTTGTGCCAATCTGTCTTAAAATTTCATTTCTGAATCCCCGCATGAATTTCCTTAAATTAAAAACAAAAAAAAAGTCATTAGGTAGGCTCTCAGTTTTGGGTAGTTTTGCCTGCGATCAACTATTTCCTTCTTGGATTGTTTTATATATTGTTACAATTTATTTATTTAAGGTAAAAATTCTAATTTCATAATTTAAAAGATAATTTTCTCTAATTTGTGAAAGCGTCGCATTAAAATTTAAGAATTTTGCCCAAACAATTCCCAGTAACACATGGATTCCCAGGTTGTCTCAACTTGCATTCTGGAATGCAAAAATACCCGTCGTGACTCTCGCAAGTTAAAATCTTGATTCTCGTTAGCAGTTACTTTTAATTCATTTCCTTTTCAAAGAAAAAAAGACAAACAAATATTATCCTTTTTCTGCAATCTTATAAAATGAGTCTGTCACTAAATAATTTTCAAGTAATCTCTAATTAATTTGTTTGATGCAGTTCGCAGCTGGCCACTTGAAGAAAGAAAATCTGATTGGTCGGTTAAAAGAAAGAACTTACGCTTGGTAAGATTCTAAACGAATGTCGATTAAATAATTTACTATTTCCAGTGCAGGAGTCTAGCCGCCTATTCGTGTCATTCCTGGAAGAGTACAGATGGCCGGTTGAACTTTAAATTGTTCTTTTGGTATACTTTGTAGCAAAAAAAGCAATGAAAATCCAACTGGTTGTTTAAAAGGAAGAACTTATTATGCTTCATAAGAATCTGAAGGACAAAGATATTTGAGAGTAAGATCAATTTAAGCTTTATCTTTAGGATGGAATCATGCAACAAAATAGTTAGCTTAAACTTCACGAAAATATATTGGATTAACTGATTGGTTGAAAGAAGGATCGTACAGTTGGCAGAATTCTCAATGCTTTCATTTGTTAACGTTACATTGGGTTTTCGCAAAAAAAGGGATCATAAAATAATAATTAAAAAAATTAAATTTAACCAATCAACTATTAAGAAAAAAGTGAATTAAATTAATCAATAAAAACAGAACAAAAACAGAACGTGCTTTACAATCTATTTCAAAAAAACAAAACTCTTAATCTAATCCTAACAATAATTTAAGAACAAACATGAATCTCCTTATGCCAATCAATCCCAAACCAATAGAATCTTTAACTATTTATCTTA
This sequence comes from Thlaspi arvense, assembly GCA_911865555.2. Lineage (NCBI taxonomy): Eukaryota > Viridiplantae > Streptophyta > Magnoliopsida > Brassicales > Brassicaceae > Thlaspi > Thlaspi arvense. The sequence goes on along the minus strand of CAJVSB020000470.1, from coordinate 20,624 downwards.
GAATGGCTGTAAATAGATTATTGGATAGTTGATTCTTATTGAAAGTAAAAATCTCCTACTATAGAGTCATTCAAAGTAATTTTTAAATTTGTTTAAAATCTAATTAATATTGCACAAGTAAGAGAATATTAGAATTTTCTAATATTTGAAATACTATGAATTAGTTTTTGTAGTTTATACACGATTGGTTGAATGGACACTCTAATGTGCGTGAAGCTCGTTTATTTAATTAAGTGATGTGATGGATTGGGAGCCACCTTGGTTTGGTTTGGACTTGGGTTTGATTAATAACTGTGTTAGACTCTAAGTAATCTAAGGTTATGTGATGGACAAAAACTAGATTATTTCTCTATAAATAAGGCATAATTTTTACATTACTCTGTATCAATTTTTGACTATTCACTGTTTTATCAAAATATTAGTTGTGAGAAGTAAACTTAGTTTGTAAGATTGTACTCGTGCGGTATTAGATTATACATTTACATTCGTTAGTTCTATTTAGTTATTCAATAACGAATGGCTTGGAAAACTATATATTCTCATTCTAATTGGTATCATTGTAATTATAAAATATTTACAGCAAATCTTATACAGTTGATTTAGTCAAAATTAAATAGATTATATTAATTAATATTTTTAAAAGAAAAATAAGTATAAATTGATATAATAAAAAATAGCTGTAACTAATTTCATCTATTAAATTTGAATAAATTGATAGTATAAAATTTAGTGCAAGTATTTTACACTTATATTGGTTTCAATTGATTCTTTCTTATTCAACAATTAGAATTTGGATTTTAATTTGAATATCGAATTTTATCCATTCAAATTTGGTAGTACTAAACACACATCTTATAAGATTTTAAGTTAAATTTAAATATAATATACTATTATCAAATTCAAATTCAAATTTGTCATGTGACCCAAATGCAATCCACTAATAACAACTCTGGTGGTTTATTTTTATCCCTGATTCATTAGAGCCATGTACAGCTTTCCTTTTTTCTTTTTTTTTTTTTTTACCCTCGTACTCAGCAGGGTGATATATCACCTAGAGAGAGAGAGAGAGAGAGAGGGGAGAAATTTTTTATTTGTACTTGCTATATAGACTCATAGAATATTATTATTATTATTATTATTATTATTATTATTATTATTATTATTATTATTATTATTAAGAGAGGTCTGTGAGAGCATGATGACATGCAATTGTGACACAAGGTAGTTGTCCGACTTGGAAATTCTTTTTTTTTTTTTCCTTTTATTAGGTGACTTGAAAATGGGATTTTAAAATTTGATCACTAAATGTAAATGCAATTCTCTTTACACCTTAAAAGAAAACATCTCCTTTCCATTTCATTGATTCTGACAAGTTTTTTTTCACTTTATTTAAATATTTTTCAATCTTTGTATAAATAAAAACAGAATATAAAAATTGTGCCAAATTAAACGAGATTAATTAATTAACCATCAATTAACTCAATATATTTTCGGGATGTTTAAGCTAACTATATGTTTTAGTTCATGATTCCATCCTCAAGCTAAAGCTTAAATTTATATTACTACACAGCATTTTTGTCACAAACTGAAAGATTGCAATATCAAAGTCTACAAGTTATTAAAACAACAGATTTTCAAAAGAAGATTACCTTGCGCACTATCTTGCGCTTTCTACCTCCAAAGCGGCACCGTTAGTATTAAATATATTATGTTGAATTTATTTAATCTATTAAAATATTATGTTGATATTTTAACAGATGGAATCATATACCACATCCAACGGCATAATTTTTGGATTACTTGATGGATAGACATTATTATCAAGCAAGAGATTTCTTCTTTAAGACCGAAAGGTTAGGGAAAAAATTAAATAAACAAATCGAGAGACATAAGACATGCGTACGTAACATCATAATATATTTTTATCTGTTTATTTGGTGCACGAGAAAATTAACCTAGTCAAGTTTGGTTAAGTGGATAGAAATATTAATTTAAATTTATACAAATAATAATATTGTTGAAATTTCTAAACAAATTACTTTTTTCAAATAATCCTTTATGTTTCTCAAAAATATTGCAGTGTGTTCAAAATTTTCAAGATAGATTATATTTTATTCTTTTACATTACTGTGGCAAAGAGTTATATATCATAGAGTTGACTTAACCATTTTTGGATATCTCCCGCAATATTCTAACAAAAAATTTATAGTGGAGGTGAATTACATCATCTTAGAATCGCAGTTAATTAAATAATTTGCAATTTCTCGTGCATGAGGGAAGACTAGGAGACCAGCCCGCCTCCAACATTGGAGATGGCTGGTTGAACTTTAAATTGTTCTTTTGTATACTTTTGTAATACCCCTAATTTAGGGTATTTATAAAATTCTATAAAAATTATGGGCTAAATCGAACAAATAAGGAACTTCAATGATTAAATCAAAAAGAATCCAAACTAGGGGGATCAAATCAGAATAAATCAAAATAATTAGGACTAAATCGAATAAAAATCAAAAGATAAGGGATTAAATTTCGAGGAATCAGAAAGTCAGGGGACCAAATCGAAGATTTTATAAAAACAGATCCAATAGGATTGTCCCCAAATCCATCTTCCGAATCTAGATTCACAATCCGATCAAATCTATGGCCGATTTGATGAAATTTTCCTCGATCGATCCTATATATGTAAATCAAGTCTCACAAAATTGAAAGCTCGAACCAATTGTTCCAAATAGCCTTCTGCAAACAAGATTTTCTCTGTCGGTACACTGTCGAAGCCGACTAAGGGAAAATCCAGAAAGGTTCACGAAAATCTCCATAAAATCGATCGAGAACCTACACATCGGGAGTCTTGGAGGGGTAAACTTAGGTTGCAAACTAGTTACAAATTTTTTAAACCCCTCACCTTCAACAATTCTGAAAGGAAGCTCATCAATAATAACCATCTCAATTAACGATGTTCTACACTATTCATAAGAATAACTTGCAGCTTTAAAAGAGAAAGAAGAAGAGCCATTGCCTCCTTGTTTTCCAAAAGTAAGAGTTTTTTGTTTTTCATCAATTTTCCTATAAGGATATTTCTTGCATTGAAAATTTAAATGGTTGATCATGTTACCTGTCCCATGTAACTTTGGATGACCTGCATAATCTTGACCACAATAATTACAAGCTGCCATCAGGTTTCCATTTTCCTCAAACCTCTTAAAATGATCCCAAACCCATGAATTTTTCTTGCTTCCAATGGTTGTATCTTGTGTGTCTTTGGATGGAGTCACTTTAATATGTGTAGCCCTTTTCCTTTTTCTACAAGTATTAGGTTTCCAAGATGTTGGACCTAGAGGTGGCTTAGACTTTGTTTCATCAGCTACTAAATCATTTTTCTAATTTCTAGCTACCTCCTCTTCATTCTCCATCTATAAATCAATAGAAAATGAAAGTATATTAAGAGTTGATCTTGTAAAATGGCATAAGAGTTGATCTTTGTAAAATGGCCAATCAACATGGTGAGACACAACCCTCTTAATGTTGGTTAAATCAGTTATTGAGAGTATTGAAACAGTGTTTTCATTCTTTTTTTAATTTCCAGATATTTTTCTATAGACTTAAACATGCATCTTTCAAAATTGATACTTGTTTGATAGATATAGATGTATATTTGCTGATAGCAAAGGAGATATGTTGGACAACTAGTCGGATAACTTTTCCTTCTTTTCTTATTCTCTTTTTGTTTTTCAAAAGAGGCCAAGATATTAAACAAGAATTTATAATTTTTTTTATAGATATATCCTTAAATATCTTGTGGCAGTCAAGTGTTTCTATTTTTTTTCTCCTAGTTCTCCGCACAAGTCTCAGAGCATGTTAACTAGGCTGCAAGCTGTGAAAACTAAACATGAAAAAAATATAAGCAGTTAAAAATAGAAAAGGTAAATTCTCTTATTTAGAACATATCACAAAGTGGCACAAGGCTAATGTATCAGGAGTGGAAACTTGAAAATGTTTTTGGAATAATCATATCTAATTGATTACTTATGTTGCTTAGTCAGTAGACTATGTATAGGAGATTCATGTAGCTAACCTGGATATGAGCTCTAGTTCTCTACAAAGAGTGAATGATAGAAGCATATCTGGTTCATAAGCCAAGTTAGACTAATTAGTTGCACATTTATTTTTCCTTCTTTTTTTTCTAACTTAGACAAAGTCATTGTACCCACAAGAGATAGATGGTGTACTTTCCAACCTACAAGTCTTTCTTTCATTTTATTAAAGACATTTCAAGTAATCTTATCTAGCCTAGCCCAACAATAGCCCAATCCAAATCCAAAATTTGAAACCACTTTGGTTTGAACTATTTTTGTATTTTAAGTATAATATACATGATCATAGCCCTTATGGGTACTAGTATTGAGTCTACTTAACTATCAAATTGCCACTTTTACTGAAAATGTTGCAAACAATTCAACATCTGAATTTGAACATATTATGTATTTTAGCCTTGGGTGAATAAATTTGATAAGGTATAATCTTGCCTCACTCAAAGTTTTACATTCTTACAGGACTTAGCTGCAAGTTACAAAGAGTGAATTAGCTGTTACAGAATTTTGGAATCGTGTTTTATTGGGAGTTGTTTTCAATTTTAATCTTAATAGAAGTTTCAAATTATTTATAAATTTCTATTAGGTTATCAGTTTTCAAATAATTTAGGAAATGTGCCAGTGATGGCTACTACCATGCTTGTTGAAACCAAATTATATGTATGCTCCCAAAGATCTGGCAAAGCCCATGGTTGCTCTGCCAATAGGGCTAGCTCTATGTTTTTTGGGCCTTTTGAACAAAAGGCAACTCTTAAATTAAATAAATCAATTGTAGAAGAAACAAAATTAAATTGCTCAAATAATCAATTCCTCTAAAAATGCACCGACAAAAAAAGAAAAGAATAGAAAAAAAATCTTTGTAAGAAATGGAATAATCTTTCTGCAAGCAATTTTCTGTTTCACATAACTGGAATGCATATAAACTTGATATAATACAATCCAAGAGATCTCATATTTTTCATATAAAGCTTTATAGCATAGAAGAATTTAGCGGCCCTTTATGATAGTTCCAACTTCGTACTCAAATAGCGGTACAGCAGCAGAGAACAGACGTAGAGGAGCAAAGTAGAGAAGATAGAACAACAACACATTAGAGAAAAAAATTCAAAGAAGAAATATTAATATACATACAAAGAAGCAGCATCTCAGAGAATCAACAGCATATGGGAAAGAAGTTTACCGGGGAGTATGGCTGTCACGAGAGACAGAGAAGACCGAGAGTAGAGATGTGTGAGCAAGGGGAGTTGAAAGTCGCATGAATTGCGCTAGAGCTTTCTAAATTGAACAGAAAAAATAGTAACAAAACTATGGCTTAAGAGGTGGAGAGAACACAAGCAAAAAAATCGCGAAAATGAAGATGGATAAAGGGTTCCTACCTTTCAGACGAGATGAGCAAGGCTTGAGAGGTCGGAATCGAATAATTGACCAAGAGGCCGACCGGCGAGTGGCATTAGAACAAGGGAACTCCAGTGCTTGCGAGAGAGGGAGCAAGATAAGGAAAGAGGGAGTGGTGGTGACGAGGGTAACAAAGAAGGTGAGAGGGAGTGGTGGCGACGAAGGTTATACAAAAAGAAGTGTGAATTAGGGTTTCGTTAGATGAGAGTATAGAAATAGAAGTAAAAAACATATGAAAGCATATATCAACGGGTTGGGCGGGTTAATGCGGGTTTTAAAAATTTTGACCTGCCACCTGCCCGCCCATAGGCAGGTTGTGAACATTTTAAACTGTCAAGAAAAAAAATTAAAACAAAACCACGGGTTACGGGTGGGTCAACGGGCGGGTCAAGTTGAGCATTTTTTATGCTCACCCCTAGATATAATATCTAAAACATAGCAGTCAAGAACTATTTGAGAGTATAAGGAAGCTATTCTAGAATATAATAGGGAAAATATACAAAAAGAAAGAGTGCTTGTACATCAACCGAATCCTTAACCACCAGCTTTGACTCTAACACGCTAACCGAGACAAGAACAATAACACAAATCTAAATGAATAAGAAAGGTGAGTGACAAAACTCAATAAAAATGATATCTAGTCTATGCATGTCGGGATATGTATCACCACATAACAAAACCTATATATATACATAAACAGTGAGCAGTAATCATATCAAACAAGTGTATGAGGGTATCATCAAAACCCGTCAACATATTATATCACTGGACTTAGGGCACTTCCCGCATGCTACGGCCCACCGTTCGCCAGCTGAGCTCCTGGCATCCCAAACTCGTCATGACAGTGCGCAACATGTTTGCGGCCCTTGTCGCCTCGTACTGGACCCAAGGCCCTCGCACTAGGCGCTACAGCATCGTCGTCCTCCAACTGAGTCACCTATTGTCCCCAAATCATATTACATTATATCATCCTCATATATGAGTCAAAAATAGATATACATATGTATATACAATACATATCTCAAAACCCAGTACCATCATAGCAACAAAGCTCATTGACAGTACATAAACCATATAACACATATCTCAAAAGTACATACACCAAAATGCAGTTTACAAAACCTATAATCAGTCATAATAGAAAATCATAGTATAGAAATGGTTCAACCTCAAAATCATCTAGCTTTACATACACCAAAATGCAGTTTACAAAACCTATAATCAGTCATAATAGAAAATCACAGTATAGAAATGGTTCAACCTCAAAATCATCTAGCTTATTTGGTTGGTCCAGTTTAGTTCATACTAATTGTCAATCCAACCTACTGATTTTCTGTCAAAATAATTGATCTGGCAAGACAAATGGGATAAAACTGAAGAACTTTCAATAATTGAATATGTTTATTGAAGCACACAGTCCACAGCCGCCCGTTTGGACTGTCTTGTTTAGTTTGTGTTATTCGAGGGATAGATTTCCTCCCATGAATGGGATAAGGTTTCCAAAAGCACACTTTATTATTTCATTTTTTTAATCATTTATTTGAAATTGTTTTCTAAAATTGTGACCCATGCCCATTTTTTAATTTTTATCAAATTTAAAGCTTTGTCACCTATAGAGGCAAATATGCATATGCTATTGGTTAACGTGGGCGAAAAGCCTAATAAGTGGACAAGGATTTCTCTGTTTTAATTTGTTTTTATTTTTATAAAACTACACCTAATATTACACTACCTTATCTGGTGGAGCCCCACTTAACTTCATTATGTGAGGTTTCTCTTTCCCCCGTCTGTCACTAAACAAATTAATAAAGAAAGAATTAGAATATTCTTTTACAAATTAATTAGAATTAGTTTCAAAAACTTTTAGTTATTGATCTTTTCTATCTTAAATAACTCAGGAGAAAGAAATTTCTAGCTTCCCTCTATCCACATGAAACCATGCAAGTCAGAAATGTAGCATCAGCAAAAGGCAATCTGATTTCATCCTTTGAAATTTATATAACAATGGATAGGAAGCTACAAAAACCAACAAATTAAGGATTAGATTGTGCAGATTTGACAACTAGCATCTAATTTTAGCAAAATGAAGAATGTCGAGAAAACACCTTTTTGGATCAATTTATTAGAACCATGATGTGCGTTGGTGGAACCAGATCTATGAATTAACGCTGCAAGAATTTTTGGGATTAGTGAGAGATTTGTCATAGGTTTTTCTATAACAAAATTCATATTGGTAAGCAGCAACGAAAATATTCTAGTTAATCCGTCGCTAAATAAGAAAAAAGTCACTAATTCTTCACAAATCCTTTACAGTGAGTTAATGCACAAATGACTGTTCATGCAAATTCGAAAGATTATTGATATTGTTCATAGAGAGGGTAGATCTTGGATTATAAAATGCAATAGAAACAGAAATCTTCGTGGAGCGAAGCGAATAGAGGTTTTCTTTATTTTTTCCAATAGGAGATATATTTTGAAAAAACTTCATACCATAGCACTTACAACAGAAATTTCACTACCCATAATGAAGTTGCACTTCAAATGGATATGTTCAAATTATTCACAACAATATGGAATATTATTATTTGTAATTAAACCCTAAAACATACTTGAAGGTTAACCAAACATTACATTCAAACTAATCTCAAACTGGATGAGCTTGAGAATTGGGAGATGCATCTGTATTTTCGGGTTCATCATCCTTCGATGCCTTCTTGAGACAAGAACAACATTTGAAATTGAATTGGGGGATATAATAACCGATTATCTTAAGTGTGGATATGAAAGCTTCTAAAAGGGACTTGTATAGAGGCCCATACGATAATACGAATATAGAAACCGGCAACATCACTGCGATGTACACAGCGATTCTTGTCCACTGCTTCCTATCTTGTATCATCAAGATCACAGTCGATGCAAATGCCAACATCATCATTGACACGGAAAGCATCAGCAACGTCATCCCCAACATGAGCTTCTGGGGAAGGGGAAATATGAAGTCCTTTAACCGGAATGGTGAAGTGAGGATGGAGAGAAATGTGATAACAGATGTCAAAGCAAAAGCGAGAGACAAAACATCTGTGAAGGTGAAAATTACGAAAAATTTATGATGTTCCAGAATTGGGTAACCAGTTTCTTGATTCAGACCTCCTGGCACGGTGTAGGCTGCGGCAAAAGCCATGGTGGCGACCAGAACAGCGACAAGGGAGCAATTTTCTGCGGTTCGCTTGAGCCAATCTGTGGCATCTTTACGAAGATCTTTGTTTGTGTTGGCAAAGAGATCGTTCGCAGTCTTCCCATCATGGTTGCGGTGATCGATGAGATGGTTTGTGACATTCTTTATGCTCTGCATGCACAAACAAATTTCAAATTACAAATACTTTAAGATCACAATTGCCTTAAAATCCTGGTTAAGACTTATAATTGTTTGAGAAAAACACGCACTTCAACTTGTTCCACATGTAAATTAATGCTCCAAAATGTCACTTCTATTTATTGAGTACAAAAATTTCAGAACAATACATTCAAAAAAAGAGAGAAAATAAAATAAAGTACAAAATAACCACAAAATCAAATGCGAACCACAATTGTTAATTTTGGGAGAATTACAAAATTTTGAAAAGACATTAATAATAATTTACAAGGTTAACATCTGCAAAAGTTTTGAGAAACTAATTAAGAATAGAAATTCACCTCGAAATTGACCAAGTCTTCATGCAACACAATGAGAGGACTTTCCATTTTTTCAACTGTCTGGGTATCTACCCTTGTCCCTACCAAGTGCAAGAGGGAATTTCCGTTCTTGTCCAGCTTTCTCGAATACATAATCATTGTTTGTTCCAGTTCCATTTCCGTCAATAAATGATAGAAAACATCCATTTTCCGATACTTAACAGCTACGTGAAAAATGCTATGCCCGTCGCAATCAACATGCTCAGCTGCTTGAGGATACACTTTAATTATCTCCTCTACAATCTCCTTAATGCCTGACCGAACTGCCAGAATAATTGAAGATCCGGGTTTAAGCTCTGCATTTTGAATTTCAGATGAGGAAGCACCGTAAGAATGTATCTTAGGCTTTACGTCGTCCATTTCAGCGAATGTCTCAAACCATGAGACATCTCTGTCTATTAAGAACTTGGCAAGCTTCAAGGCAGATTCATGTCTTCTTTTCTCCCTTCGAATTTCATCGAGTAAAGGTATTCTCCACCATGATTTATCTTTAAAAGAAACGATGTCATTTCTAATTATAAATAAAGCTGGTAGAATTGGTGTAGAAATTGAATTACAAATATCAAGCACACAAGTGAAGAATGTGTAAGTTATTCATTCATCGCCCATTAATTACCTGATTTCTTGTTGCTGCGAGCATCTCCATGACTTGGGATACCTAAAAGAAATTGATAAACGTGATTTGTAGGTAATTTGTAAACTTGTTAGAAAAAAAAATTACGTCTTCTTCAAAAATTAAAAAAGATAATCATCATAAAAGTTTGCATAGATTCATTATGTACTTAAATTCTACAAGTAATTAACAATTGAACTTTAGTGATCATATATATACATGCAAGCATGTATGGTTGCGTTTCTCAACTTTCTTGCCAAAGTAGTGCAAAATAGAAAGTGCAAAAATGTGGTGGAAGAATTATAAATAAAAGATAAATATATAAAATAGCGGCTAGTGGAAAATAAAAAGAATGGGAAAGGGAGGAGGAGGAGCCTACAATCATACAAGCGCTTCTTTGTCCATCCTTGTTTCCTTCCGCTTCGAAATGCAGAAGAATTGTAAGCAAGAAGTTGAAGAGCAGTCACCTTGTATCCATCTTCTGCATTCACTAGCTCTTCATGCTTTTCTGCAATCTTCAGGGCCAAGTCTGCTTCATTAATTAGATAATTAATGGTAAAACATTTGAACCCAACTATAAATAAACAAATAAACATATAAATAAGTTCACTTATTTATAAAATTAATTTTTTCTTTTCATGTAACCAGAGTTAAATCGGAGATATATAGGTAGATTAAAAAAAATCCACTTGACCGAGGTACTAAAAGCCTACTAAGATTTTCTGAATGATTGAGCAATAAGAAATTAAGAAAGGGGTGCTAGTTTAACCACCCGGTTCAATCCAAAATTAGCTGCAATTTGCCCCTTCGTTTTAGTTTGTGCCGGTTGAAGGGTATTCGTACAACTATAAGATAATCAAAAGATTAAACCTGAGCACCTGCCGGTCCAACCGATCAAACCGGCCGATCCGGACTAGCTTTATATTAAACATGCGGAGGTCGATGGCCAGCTTAATATAACCAGACGTAATTTACCTTCTTAAAGAAATGTAATCATATTAATTTAAGTGGAGAGAAAGAGAACGCTGACCGAAGTGCTCAAACAGCACGGCAATGTGAAGCACAGTGGTTCCATCCTCCCTCCGATAAATCCTTTTCCACTCATCTTCCTCCATTTGTACTTTCCTACCCTGGATTTCGCCTTCTAGGAAATCAAACATTTGTATTTTCCCGAACCGGACGGCGCGGAAGAGTGCTGTCTCGTCATTGTAGTTCCGATGGACCAGCAGCTCTGGCGCCAGGCAAAGCATCTTGCGGGCGGCTTCAACCATCTGGTCGGAGGCGGCAGCATCGTGTAGCACAGTGTTTCCGACGTCGCTTACGAGTGTCAGTCCGTTGATTCTATTATTATTCCCGATCTGATCTAGCAACTTGAGCACCACGTTTTTCTTTTCGTAATAGGAAGCAACGTGGAGAACAGTCCCCTTGTGTATGCTCAGCTGGTGCAACGGCCCTTTTTCCAGTTTTTCACACATTTCCAGTATGATTTGTTCATTTTTATCCCCTGATTCCTTAGAGCTTTGTATAGCTTTCCTATTTCTTTGTTAACCTCATAGTCAGCTGGGCCACCCATCACCTAGAGAGAGAGAGAGAGAGAGAAGGGGAAGGGGGGAAGGGAGGGGGAAGAGCTAGAGGGTGAGCTTGAGAGAGAGTGAGAGAGACTGAGGGAACACTTTACGAGGGGATATTGTTTATTTGCACCTCCTGGTTTATATAGGCTTAGAGATTATTATTATTATTATTATTATTATTATTATTATTATTATCATAATCATCATCGTAAATATCAATCAACACTTAGTATAAATTTAAAATACTTATATTATATCTTATATTATTGATTTGATAAAATTACAAACTTACGAGCTTCATTAAAAAAGGTAACTATAAATTCTTGAATCTTGTCCGTTAATTTTGAACAAATCAACAGTATAAGATGTGGTATAAGTATCTTAAATTTATATTAAGTATTAGTTAATACTTCTTCTATTATTATTACTACTATTATTACAATTGACGAAACTTCAATTAGGAGTATTTAACAAACCGAACCAAACTATTTAAATCGTATAGGTTGAACCAAATCATAATAAATCGAAACAAACTGTATAGTTTGATTTAGTTTGATATTTAATATTTAAACAAACTGTATAAATTGAATCAAACTATTTAGTTTATATATATACAAAATTAAAAATTCTATCTATATATATAGTATATTTTTATTATGTAACTGTATATTTCTTCTTTTTGTTATAGTTTATATTTATATTCATTCTAATAATTGATTGTTTTTCCTTTTTAGAGAATGATTTCTATTAGTAATAGTAAATTCTATAAAACGATATAAATATATTTATTATATAATGTATAGCTACTATAATTAATTAATAAATAATAAATTTATTAAATTAAACATGTTAAAAAAAATAAATGACCAATTTGTAGAAAAATTTTGTCAAATTTTTTATACAAGTAGTGAATTTAATTCATTTGATTTTACAAATTACAAACTATGATTTCAAAGTGAATCAAACTATAAATCGTAGTTCAATTTAGTTTATAAAAATTATAAATCATAAAGTATAATTTAGTTTGAATTTAAAGATTAAATTAAACTAAATCAAACCAAACCATGAACACCCCTTAGTTCCAATTGTCACCTCCCCAACAAGTAGCTTGTGCAATGGCTCCGTTTGTTTGTAGTAAGAAGCAAGGTGGATGATCGAGACTAGAGTTTCCCGTTGAGATCAATCATTGTAAAAATGATTTAAAAAACTAAAAAAAATCATATTTTGAATTATTTAATTTTCATTATTTTTTAATGTTTAAATTATTTTATTTTATTTTTTAAAGTACATTCAAGTGTTTTCACCTTAAATGACACTTAGCTATCTTATTTCAACATTTAAATAAAACTAAAAAATAAATAAAAATTATTTTAAAATTTTAAAATAATAAATTAAATTATAATAAATTTATTTTTTATTATTTTATTGAATTAAAATAATAAATTTAAAAAATAATTTATATGTAAATCAAATAATATTTTAATGAAATAAATAAAACTAAAAAATAAATAAAAATTATTTTAAAATTTAAAATAATAAATTAAATTATCAAAAATTATTTTTTTATTACTTTATTTAATTAAATAATAAATTTAAAAAATAATTTACATGTAAATTAAATAATATTTTAATTTTTAATGAGATGATTAATCAAAATATGTGAATTGTGGTACTCTTATCTCTTTTTCAATAAAATTATTAAGTAACAATTAGTTAAAGGAGGAAGTCTTTTCTTATAATAAAAATAGATTGATTGTTATTCAAATAAACTTAAAAGATTAAGAATATATTTTACTCTTTAATTTTTAATTAGATGAGTAATTAAAATATATAAAATTAATTTATATTCACATTTATATAAAATTGACTTAGCTTCACATTTTTTAATAAAATTATTAAATCATTATTAATTAATAATTAATTAAAATAAAAATATTTTTATAATAAAATAAAATTAAATATCCCCTAACCAAATCTAGAAACAAAAGTATTTTTTGCCCAAATTTAAACTACTAAGACCTGATCACTATTTTCACACTACAAAGGGGTACTTTTTCTCTGTATGGAAGGATTGGAAAGTTCCCACTTGGCGTAATTTCGCATTCAAGGACTGGTTGTCGGCCATTCTCAACGGCGGACATGCCTTTTTTACGGCTAAAAAGGTGAATAAAGTGAGCATGTCCATTTTCTCGTGTCTTTTTTAATAAAATATAATTTTTAAAAATATAAAAAAAAAAATTAACATGAAAATCACGAATCAATAATATTTATTTTAGAGTTAAAATCTTGATTTTTTTAGAGAATCAGGATTTTATCAAATGAGTTATTTTAGATATTATTCTATTATTTACTTGTACAATTACTATATTATCTTCTATTTTTTTAAATAATAATAAAATTATAAATATTTATAATATTTTTATTTTCAAATAAAATAAAATAATAAATAAAAATTTTATTGGTTTATATTATTTATTTATTACATATATGTGTGTGTGTGTGTGTGTGTATATCCACCTTTTTTGCTTTTGGGAAGTCAAGTTCCTTGTAGTTGACTTCCCAAAAATAAAAAGAAAAAGTAAATTTTTTTTTCCATCCTAAAAATAAAAAATTATTTATTTTTTCTTTCAGGAAATAAATAAATTTTTTATTTAATTTATATATATTATTTTATTTTATAATTTATTTTTTTATTTTAAAAAAGGAAAAAATATAAATTTTGGAAGTTATGTGCGAGGACCCTCACTTCGGTTGGGAAGTCGAGTTACCTATACTCGACTTCCCAAAATAAAAAGAAATATAATTATTTTCTTTTCCAATAACTAAAAAAATTATTAATTTTTGAGAAATAAATCAATTGTTTTATTTAATTTTATTTACATTTTTTATTTTTAAAAGAGGAAGAAAAATCTAAGAAATAATTTCTTTTCTTTTTTTGCTTTTGAGACCCTGGACATTTCTTGAAAGGTCAATTATAGAGCACACATTCTATATTGGAAAGTCGAGTTGTAGATAATATATTTTCAAAAAATAACAAGAAAATAATTTTTAACTATTAAGGGAGGTCGGGCTTCTGAAATCCAACTTCCTTTAAAAAAAGAAATAAATAAAAACATATATTTCATTTGGGAAGTTGTGTTTATACCAATTTTATGCCAAGTGGATCATGTCCAATCCTTCTTGCATGCAAAATTATGCCAAGTGGATCATGTCCACTCTTTTTATGCAGAGAATAAAGTGCTATATGATAAAATAGAATAATTTTAGATAGAATAAGAATAGGAATAAAATGAGAATAAAATAGAATGGAGATTTTTATGATTGTGTTTGGTGTAAATTGATGGAATTAAAATTATTATTTTATTATTATACTTGATAAGTGAGAACAGAAGTAGGAAAGAAAACCAAAAATTGTTCAAAAAAAAATGCTTTATTAAAAAAATTATCTTCTAATGTATTAAAACATATTAAAAATTAAAAAATTTTATATTCTAATATTAAAATATTAAATTTTATTATATATATTATATTATATTGTATTACACAACAGATATATTTATAATATTATATTATATATCATATATTATATGTATGCTATTATATTATAATAAATTATATAATATAATAAATCATATGTTTACATAAATAATATATCTGTCATGTAATACAATATAATATAATATAATATAATATAATATATACAATAAAATTTAATATTTTAATATTAGAATATAAAATTTTTTAATTTTTAATATGTTTTAATACATTAGAAGATAATTTTTTTCTAATTAAGCATAACTTTTTCTTTGAACAATTTTGATTTTCTTTCCTACTTTTGTTCTCGCTTATCAAGTATAATAATGAAATAAAAATTTTTAATTTCATCAATTTACACCAAACACAATCATAAAAATCTCTATTCTATTTTGTTCTCATTTTTATTCCTATTCTTATTCTATTCAAAATTTTTATATTTTATCATATAGCACCTTATTCTCTGTATAAAAGGATTGGACACAATCCACTTGGCATAATTTTGCATGCAAGAAGGAATTGTTGTTAGCCATTCTCAACGGCGAGTATGCTTTTTTTCGACTAAGGCCATGTTCGGATGGCATGACAGGACAATGAAGGGTAGGATAAATTTATGCTATCCGCATAGTATATTCATGCTTATCCTTGTTATCTCCTATTCGGTACTCTCTCAACCCCAATGTAGACACAACAAACTTGGTAAATATGCAAATTACCAAAATAACCTTAAACCTGGAGGGAAAAAAAAAAACTCAAACCAGTACCCAGTTCCTTGCACAGCTTCGCCGCCTCCATCAATGTTGAGAAGGAGTTACTGCATTGTTAATGCCAATGTCAAGTTCACATGCCCCCAATCGCCTTTGTCCTCATCAACCGAAGTAGGAGGGTATAGGTCTTCATCCTCGTCCTGTGCAAAGTGTCACACCCCAACCTCTCAAACTTTAAGGGGCATGACAGTGGGGCAATAACTAATACACCGCCGGGTAAAATCTAGCAGTATGTTGACTACTATAATCCCTCTCTAATTGGCTTTAAAGGCTATGTGTCTGAGTACTTGCTTAAACCAACAATTTCACAAATATACGTAACTTGCAATAACTCATCCAACACATAACTTAAGCACAATTCATCCTGTATCAATATTTTCAATAATCATCTAACATCATGCCATGTTCAAAATCACCGTATAATACTAAACTAGCTATAATCATCCACAAGGTCTCAAAACAACACAACTTGTTTGCAGTTATCCAAAATATAAGACAATCTCCCAACATACGTAACTCATATCTACAAAACAAAATCAAAATAAGTCTCCAATAGCCTGGCACAACCTGGTGCTATAAAGTGAGCAAAACACAAGTAATACGAATACCAAGATTCCAACTTAATGTCTCAACATCTGTAGGGGAAAAAAATTAGTGGGTGAGACCAACGTCCCAGTGAATGGTAATCCAACTAATCCAGTAGAAATAGTCAGTTTTTTATAACTATTTAAACAATATAAACAATCTCATAAGGTTTTACATCAAGAGGCATCACAATAAATTTTTCTGCAGTATAAAAGCTAGTTGTTATTTTGCCAAGTCATAATACATAAGAAAGCATGAACATGAATCATAAAAGACTTCATGGGCATCATAGAAAAAATCATAAAGATCATATTACATATTCATATGTATACTCTGATAAGATGTGCACAATCGAAGGTGTCTAGAGATAGTAAAATCATAAAACATAACATGGGCCCTTATTGGGTAAAACATAAATATGCCGAATGCTACTACACTGTGTAGCTCATGTTAGGAGGTCGCCACTCTCCAGCCAAACTAATACAGTCTTTGGTGCATGGTCCCTTTCACTAGGAAAATAAACATACATATATCATATAATGCAAGTAGAACTGCTACCTGTCCCAGATGACTGCCCGACATCATGGTCTAAATGTTAAGGCACCAAAATAATATAAACTCATGAAAATCATCAAATTGAGCATATAACTAAAATCAAATCATAGTCAGACTATTTCTCATGTTCATATTAGTAACATATAATTGCGTTTAAAATGATCATTATTCATTGTAAATCATAGTTTGAAAAAAATAACTAGGACTAGAAAGATTCTCACTCACCTTATTAAATAAGTCTATAAGGGTGCTCCTAGAACTGTAGGTCCAGGGTCTGAATTAACTAGGATATCCTCTCCTATAAGTAGGATATACATCCACGAGAGAAAAGCTCTAAATATTTCATATGAAAGCAATAACTATACCCTATAACTTATAAATACAATTTTCCTCCCTCTTTAACCTTTGGGTTTCATCCAAACATACCCTTATTCCATTTTCCCCTATTTCAACTCTAACCAAACATGCCCTTATCCCATTTCAACATCATCTCACCCATTTATCTCACATTTCAACCATAAATACTTCATTCAAATTTTAATTCATCCATGAAAACATAGATATCCTCAAGTAACACAATATTTAAGGGTACTTTAAATAGAAATATCAAGATTCATGCAAAATATCACATAGGTGAGGTTAAACCCACTTTTCTCTCTCTACAACACACAATAATATTAAAATACAAAATATACACCGATTAAAAGCTATAAAACGAAAAGAGGAAGCTAAACATGTAAAAATATTGAAGAAAAACCAAATGGGGTTTGAGATTAGGCCATTTTACATACCTTCTTCTCCCTTTTCTCTCCTTTCCCTCTTCCCCTCTATTCCTCTCTCTAAAGTGGCAAAAATGAGCCCTAGAAGGCTCCCCCAAACTTTTAAAGCAATGGTTTATAAGCCAAAAAGACCATCTTGCCCTTCCTTAAAATTATCCTCATTTTTAATCCTAATGAATTTTGGGTACCCTAAGATATCTCCCAAATTTTTGTTTTATAGTTTTCAGAGTTTCAAGAGAGTTTATGGGTCCTTGGAGGGGTTAAAAATCCCAAAATTTCAACAAAAATGCCAAAAAATGCGACCCGGCGCTATGGCGCGGTCTAGCGTGCTACAGCAGTCCATTTCTAATGGCAATCGCACTATAGCACTTGGGCACGCTATAGTGCCCAAATTCCAGTGTGCAGCATGCTGTAGCACGCCTAGGCACGTTACGGCGCGCTGCTACAGTAACTGCGCTACAGTAATTTTTTTTTATACAAAAACTTACTTTCTCCAAAAACTTCCAGTACACTTTCCTCCTTCCTAAACCCCTCAAAATTCTCTCTAAATAAATTTAAAACCCAAGCAAAAGTGGTTTAAGAATATATATTTTTTTAAAGGAAATTGGTTTTGAGTGTTACACAAAGACTCAAACGATTTGTAGATCCATTAGGACTCCATCTGTGCGAGCCACTGCAATCCATCGAGGAGGGGCAAATGAAGCAATGATTATCGGGATGGGCTGAACAGGCCAGGGTCATGCCAAATCAACCTGAACCTTGCAGATCAGGGAGCAAGAAGGCTGATCGAGAAGGGGGAAAGGGGAACAAGCCATGGCTGCACCAGATTGATCAACACCTCACCGATTGAGAAGGGGGAAGGGGATTTTAACTAGGCTATATCTCATAGGATTTATGTTGAAATTTTGATAGGGGATGAAACTATTACCAACTAGGAGGAAAAATGTTCTGTATCTCACTATATATGGATTAGTGGTGTGTTCTCTTTTCTGCTTTAACGTATATTTTTTAAGAAACCAAATTTTTTTTGTTTGATCTACTAAATGTGTGAACTATTTTATCTTTGATTTCAGCTTCAAGTAGGGTCCTTTCTATTGCATCAGTTTTTTGTGTTGGTCAACTCAATTCTTGTTAGCTTTGGGCTGAGTGAAAAAATGCATAATCTTGTAATTCTTTTAAATCTCTTCTTGCAACAGTAACTTCTTAACTGCTATAAAGAGCTTCATTGGATCAGAAAATTATTTTTTGAGTGTTAAGATCTCACTGGAATAAATTCTGTATACATCATTTTGTTGTTCAGATAAGATTTGCAATTGATCCCTCTAATTTACTGAACTATGTCCTTCTAGTTTAAAAGAAAGAAATTATCAAAAACATATTTGTGTTTCTCATTTGCTATTTGAGGTTTGACTGTCCTTCATGCAGGTACTATTTTAGCTATTTATGCCTTTGATCTACATGCAAGGATTTAATTTCGTTATCTATGTTATTCTTGAAGGTTTAGAGTGTAATATTTTATGGTCCTTGGTTATAGAAATTCTATGTAAACTTTTGGCATTGTTATTAGTATTGAAAAATTTCTACCTAAATGAGACACTTTATGATGTCAACTTTAATTAGTTAATTCCAGTGACACAATTTTGAGTACTGCACTTCAAATGATCAATGCCCTATTCTTTCTCCTCACACTTTATATGGCTTGAGAGAGAGAGAGAGAGAGAGATACCAGGCATGATAAGCTCTCTAATATTGCTGATATCCCATCATTTGATACTAATCTATATTTTGTATATGGTTGCATTTTTCTTCTTTCCCACAAGTAATTTCCTTTTTAATGGTTACTTGTAAGTTCCAGTTAATACATGTGTAAAAATGTATAGAATTATATGATATTTTAAGAGCAAAAGGTAACAATTTGATTAGATAATGAGAAATATTCCACATTTTCTTTTATAATAATCTAAATTTTTTATAATAGGTATATGTCATTGACTTTGACTTGGCAAAGAAGTACAAAAATTTACAGACTCACAAACACATACCATACAGGTAATATATGTTGGACTCAGATTTACGATTTATTTTATTTTACTTTATTGTTTTCCAAATTATACAAAAGATTGACATTTTCCAAGAGTTGAACCATTGAAATTCAAAGTGTAGTAGTTATGTCAATTGATTGTAGTTAGCGGTGGTTCTTCATGAGGCATTAACAACTTTATTTCAACAACAACAATAACAAATGCCACCAATGCCATCTATCCTCCAAGAAGTTATTCAAAAGATGAATTAAGATATTGGTACAAGTATATCTACACATGGCCTACCTCAATTTATTGATAACTCACATAGAGATAATCACTCAAAATAGAATTATTTATTTATTTCTCTATTTTGGTTTTCTATGACATTATCATGTTATGAGTGTTGGCTGTATTGTTAAATTAGCAAACACATATGTTGGAATTTAAGACTTTGAAAACTTGTTGGACTTGATATATTTCATGGTTGTATTATTTTTTCTATTGATATATTTAATTTAGGAAATTTTAATAACTTTTGAGTAAATTGTATTATTTTTATTGCATTAAACATTGTAAAAATGAAATATAGGTTTATATTACAAGCAGGCATTTGTAATAGGAAAAAAAAAAATTAGTGATGGAATTTAGTAACAGAATCCTATTGGTAATTTGTGATGAAATTCAGCAATGGAATTTCCATTCTTAAATTAGTAATAGAATTTTGGTTAGTAATTTAGCGATGAAACTTTTGTTAGTAATTTAGCGATAGAATTTAGTCACAAAATTTCCTTTGGTGATTTAGCAACCAATTTCACTGACAAAGTTTCTATTGGTAATTTAGTAATGGAATTTAGTGCTAGATATTTTATTAGTAATTTAGTTATGGATTTAGCGATAGAAAATATGTTGATAAATTAGCGACGAATTTTTGCGATGTAGATTCTATCAGTGATTTACTGATGGAATAGCGGAAAAATTTTT
>CAJVSB020000469.1:0-46606 GCA_911865555.2 Thlaspi arvense | reverse complement strand
AAAATTAAAAAATCAAAAAATTTATATTCTAACCTTAAATATTAAATTTCAAAAAAATAATTTAGTAATATAATATTATAATATATATATATATATATGTAGGTATTGAAATCTTATAAAATAGTGTTTGTGTTTTTTAACAATTTAATTCTTCATATTTTAAATTTTTTTCTACGTCATAGATTATTAATATGTTATATGATTTAGCATACAACAATATTATATCTTCACTTCTTCTACTACTATTTTATTATTCACTAATATAAGAAAAAAAATATTAAAATGCTCAATTGTAAAATATTTTTAACTTTTGGTATATCAGGGTAGTTTTGACATTCTTAAAAATATAAAGGATAATAAAATAATTTTATATTTAATTGAAGAAATGGAATCTAGATTCTATCACCCTATTGATATAATCCAGATTCCATTATTTGAAGAAATGAGAATTTTCGTTCCAATACACCTACCAATCATAATTTTGCAACATTCTCATTCCTATTCTCATTCATTTTTCAAGATTTTCAATCTACCATACAACACCTAAGTGATGGAATTCGGATTCCATCCCTTAATAGAATTTTTGTTTAAGTATATAATTACTATAATACCTTTTATTTTATAAATAAATGACAAAAATATTATGTAAATATAAAACATTATAAGTATTTAAAATATTATATATATTTATTATAATATAATAAATTGTATAATTTGATTATATATTATATATATCTAGTATAATATAATAAATTATATAACATAATATATTATATAATTTATTAATATAAATAACTTATCATATATATACATATGAACACACACATATATAAATTTAATATTTTAATGTTAGAGAATGAGATCATTTTTTATTTTTCTTTTTTTATCAAATTTATGTTACAATGTAATGAATGACTTATCAATTTATCACCTAATTTAAATTTTATAAATTATCTAGTGTATAGGAAGTCTTAACTGGAAAAAAAATTTCTTAAATACATTTTTCATTGTAAATAAATAAAAAATTTTACTCAAAAAATCTAAAAAATAGTGCTAGGAAAAAAATTAAATGAAAAAGAATTACATATAAAGAAATTTGAAGTAATCATTAGACTTTGTTTTTATCAAAAACCTTAAATTTAAAAAATTACCATTGTCAAATAAATAAAAATACTTGAGAATTAAATTTCAATTTTTAAAATAAAAATTATTAAATTTTATTTCTCAACTTTCAACTGAAAAATAAGTATAAACTAATAAGTATATATTTAAAAAAAATAAAATTAAGCTTTGACCTATATCGTACTGGTGTATTGTATATAATAATTTATTAATTTATTTATATTATATATAAAATTATTAAACTTCTAAATAATTAGATTTTAAGTTATTAATTAAGTATTTATATTATACATAAGGTAATTAAACCCTTAATGATGGTAGCTATTTAATTAAATTGATTAATAGTTTCATGTTAAATTTAATTAAAAAAAATTGACTTTTCATTTATTTTCATATAATTTTTAATTTATTTCTAATCTATTATGAAATCAAGAATATAAAATTACAGATAGTTATTAATGAAAGTTTTTTTAAATTAAATCACTAAATATAAAAAATTATTTGATTTTTTTGTGTTAGTTATACCATTGTTAGAGTAGATTTGCTTCAGCAACTTTTTTCTGCTTTCCAAGCTTGCTTGTCTTGTAGAGAGCTTATGTGCGGTCTGGAGAGACATTACGTCATTATTAGAAGGAGAAAATCTTCTGGCAATATCCATCCGTGAACTCTTCAAAGTCAACACCATACCTTAGGATTCACTTTGCAATTGTTTCTGAATTCCACAGCACGAGCTGCAAAATCTTTCCCATACCTTGAGGTGAAGATCCCTTGAATCTCTTGAAGCTCTGGTAATTCTCCGCACCTTGAAGCTGCAAAAGTCAAGCTGGATATGGCCTCTGTGAGCTCATTAGGGCATTCCCTATCATCCACATTTTCTCCGCACCTTGAAGTTGCAAAAGTCAAGCTGGATATGGCCTCCATGAGCTCATCAAGGCATTCCCTATCATCCACATTTTCATACCATCAAAAATCAGATAGATGCTAGTAGGTAGGATAACATAAGACACAGCTTAAAAAACTCAGTAGTTAAATTCTCCACCCCAATTGGAATAAATCTATATTCTTGATTTCTTTGTGCTCCTTATTATTGTTCATCAATTTAGTTTATTTATTAGCTAAGATTTTAGAGAAGTTGAAGTAGAGCAGACACAGCCATCAACCTGCTGTTTTTAACAAGCAGCACAACACACACTGTCAAGGGATGGTAGTAGTTTTCTGTAACAAGCACAACACACACTGTCAGGGGATGTCGGTAGTTTTCTGTAACGACCCGAGAATTATTGGTCCTAATAATTTGTTGAGTCTGAACTACTGGTCCAAAATGCTTAAGTCTAAGTTGTTCAGTAATAATTTCTAGTCTCTTATATATCATATCAGACTTCTCTCAGAAACTGATATGAGACGGGATGTCACAATTTCTCCACTTAAACACTTGACGTCCTCGTTAAGTCAGAAATCTATATTCGAATCCAAACAGAATTGGTCTGAAGATCGTTTTGTTCTGATATCATTTGTAATGACCCGAGAACTACTAGCCCTAACAACTTGTTGAGCCTAAACCACTGGCCCAAAATGCTTAAACCCAAATTGTTCAATAGTAGTTTCTTGGTGTGAGCCTCAATGTTGCACATTTCATGATCTGGGCAGTGATGTAGAGGCATGTAAGGTTGTTTGCATAAAAAAAGGGGCATTTGCTGTGGAGGTCCCGTAATTTATTGGGTAGTAGGTGGCCGAAATTAAACAACTATTGCCATGATTGAGGCAGGTGGGTGGCTAACAAAGTGGTGGCACTTTGGGAGACAACAATGAGCCAATCGATCATGCTTAAAGTTCTCATGCTCTGCATGGTGCAAGGCCTTACTATTGTGGAAGATGTTGAAGGAACAGAAGGCTGCCTCTATAAGTGATTTGGGTGACTTGTGGAATTAAAAGAAATTGGGTTATAGGTCAGGTTGCCATTAATATGCAAATCCACCTCAATATAATGAGCTAAGTCCATGGTCATATGTAGAGTGGTTGGTGATTGAGTGCGCAAGTGAGATCGGATTCCTTCCTATAAACCATTCATAAAATACCCTAAATAATATTGCTCAAATAACCTCAAACTTGGGTGACCATAGGGATAAATTCTTTAGTGTAGTCCTCGACTGTTGTATGTTGGCAAAGGGTAGCCAAACACTCAAACGAATTACAAGATTGGTGAGCATCATACAGTTGAATTAATTCTACCATAAGTATGTGCCAAGTCATATTCAGGTGACTTTGTCACACTCAACTAAACTAGTGAAGGGCATCTCCCTACATGCTAATCAAAGCAAGAGCCACCTTATTATCTTTGCGAGTTTCATTCATCTCAAAAAATTGTTCCGCCCGAAGGAGCCAACCAAATGGATCTATACCATCGAATGGTGGCAGTTCCACATTGGGAGAAGATATTGGGGATGGAAGAATGGTAGGGATTGGGAAGGAAGATGTTGGTGGAAATGAACCAAAGAAGGTGGTGGTGATGGAACAATAGTGCCTAGAGAGGCGAATGAAATTGAAACTAATCCTAATTGAGTAACAACCACAAGTTGTGATTTGGAGAAATTGGTCATGAGAGACTCCATATTTTCAAAAAATTCACATTGCTGTTTGCCAATATTGTCCATACAAGCCTCGAATTTTGATTCAAGGGCCTATACGATCTTC
Source organism: Thlaspi arvense (assembly GCA_911865555.2). Lineage (NCBI taxonomy): Eukaryota > Viridiplantae > Streptophyta > Magnoliopsida > Brassicales > Brassicaceae > Thlaspi > Thlaspi arvense. Next base: position 42,793 of record CAJVSB020000469.1, on the reverse strand, counting down.
TCTAACGCTTAAACATGTCCCTGCATTCTTGACTTAGTCATGATCAAGATCTAGCAAGACAAATTACTTTATTAGAGGAAAGATAGTACTCAAATAATAATTCAAGTAAACTAAAAGAAATTGATGCTGATAACATAACACTATCCAAAAAGAGAGATAACTTTCTCCAAAACCAAGCCGAAGCCAAACACTTAAAAATTTATTTTTGTGGTCTTACCATTCAATGAGTTCTAATAAATAAAGTCTAATAACATAACTCTATATCATCCGGACAAACACGAAGATAAATCTAAACCTAAACAAACGTTATCATAAAGCCCAACTCCAAAATGATTCCTAATCCCTAAAAATTATTTTTAACTAATAATTATCTCTAGCAGATCCTTACAAGACAAAACCAAACCATATAATAAATATACAATATAAAAAGGGTTTTGAGATACAAAGAGCAGCAGAAGCCTTCAAGGAAGATGGCTTTTGATTTTTAATTTATGAGAGGAATACAAAATTACATTTTTATTTTTTTGATTTGCGTTAGAAATTTTCCAATGGAAAAGTTTGTTGAAAATACGATTTAATTTTAAAAAAGTTTTCACAAAAAATTCTATTGGAAATAAATTTTTAAAAATTCTGACTGACAAGGTCTATTGAAAAAAAATTTTGTTCGCGGAAAATGAAACTTCCAATGACCAGACATCTGATCTCATGGAAAAAGTCTCTAATAGATAAATTTTTTTGAAATGTGGAAAATAGTAACACTATGTAAAAAGAGGAAAGGTATCAGTTATCAATCATTTATTGATGTTTTTCTTTTCTTTAGAGTGTTAGAATTTAACAAAATGGTCTAAAAAAATATATTTGCATATTTGACTTTTTATGACTTCGCAACTAAGTAATTATAACATATTAGATATAAACAAATTCAGCCGAAAAGTTTATTGAAAATATGAATTAATTTGAAGAAAAAAATTGATAGAAAATTTTGTTGGAAAATGATTTTTAAAAAATCTGATGACAAGGTCTACTGGAAAAAAATTTTTGTCCGCGGAAAATCAAACTTCCGGCGACGGAATATCCAATCTGATGGCAGAAGTTTTCGACAAATAAATTTTTCGTTTCTGATAATTTTGTACGTCCAAAATTTTTTATTAAAAAATCTTTTTAACTTTCAATTTTCTGACGGTTTAATATCCGTCAAATAGTGCATTTTTTTACGGACATTGCGAGTCAAAAATGGTCCTTTTTTAAGCTGTGAAAAATAGTAACATCAAGTAAAAAGGGGAAAGGCACGAGTTATCAATTATTTATTGATGTTTTTCTTTCTCTAGAGCGTCAGAATTTAACAAAATGGTCTAAAAGAAAAATATATTTATTTATTTGACTTTTTATGACTTCGCAACTATGTAATTATAACATATTATATATTTTAATTTCCTGTGCTTTATTAGGTTAGATTATACGGTATTATCAGTTTTTGTTGGCCCTCAAATTTTTTTATTTTAACTAACCTTGATTATTTCTTTAATTATGCATAATTTTAAATTTTAAAATTTAATCTCTCAAAAAATATCTAGACCCTTCGCACTAAATGGCAGACAACACCCCCATCCCCCCAACCAGTGGTGCACGAACGTGTTAGTTTTTCTTCCATGAGTGTAGTTTTTGAAATGGAAATTGATAGAGACTGAGAGTAACGGAAAATGGTAAACACGGACGTGTTCATTCATCAGTTGGACTTTTATCCCATTAGTTAAGATTTTCTTGCATCACTCGCTTTCTCGTTTGCTGCCACGCCTCATCCTTTCCACACGGACGACCCGTTCATCCCAGCCGTAAGTTCACTTCTCCCGTCTATACAAAGCACAGAATCGTGCGGAAGAGCAAAACACAGAACAATGGAGACCTGGTTCATTATCGTCTTCTCCCTCTGCATCGCTGCTCTCATCAAATCCCTCCTCAACCTCATCATCTCCTCTTCATCCTCCAACAAAAATCTCCCACCTGGACCTTTCACTTTACCCATAATCGGCAACTTCCACTGGCTCCGAAAATCGTTTTTTGAGATTGAACCAATCCTCCGAAACCTCCGAGCCAAATACGGACCCATCGTCACCCTCCAAATCGGGTCCCGACCTGCAATCTTCATCGCCAGCCACGAGGTGGCCCACCGTGCCCTCGTCCAAAACGGCGCCGTGTTCTCCGACCGCCCCAGGGCCATCGCCACCAGCAAATACGTCAACAGCAACCAGTGCAACATCAGCTCCGCCCCATACGGCCCCACATGGCGCCTCCTCCGACGCAACCTCACCTCTGAGATCCTCCATCCCTCCCGGATCAAGTCCTACTCCCGGGCGCGCAACTGGGTCCTCCATGTCCTCGTTCACCGCCTCCTGGAGAACCAATCATCGGCAGTCAAGGTAGTGGACCATTTCCAGTATGCCATGTTCTGCCTTCTTGTACTCATGTGTTTCGGCGACAAGCTGGACGAGAAGCAAATAAGGCAGATTGAGAAGGCGCATCGAGAGTTGCTTCTGAAATTCGGCAGGTACCAAATACTCAATTTCTTGCCCAGAATTGGAAAAATTTTGTTCCGCAACCGGTGGCAAGAGCTTATTCTGCTGAGAAAAAATCAAGAAGACGTGTTGATTCCTCTAATCAGAGCTCGAACTGAGATTGTGAAAAGACGCCAAGAAGAGGGGAAAAAGGAGGAAGATGAGAGCGTGGTGGCGTACGTGGACACGCTGATGGATCTTGAGTTGCCAGAGGAGAAGAGAAAGCTGAACGATGGGGAGAAGGTGACAATATGCAGCGAGTTTCTCAATGCCGGCACTGACACGACGTCGACGGCGTTGCAGTGGATCATGGCGAATTTGGTGAAGTACCCTCGTGTTCAGGCGAAGCTTTACGAGGAGATCACTGGGGTTGTAGGGCCACCACCGGAAATTTCAGCGGAGGCAGAGCTGAGTGGAATCATAAAGGAGGAAGATATGCAGAAGATGAAGTATCTAAAGGCGGTGGTGTTGGAGGGCCTCCGGCGACACCCGCCGGGGCACTTCGTGCTTCCCCACACGGTGACGGAGGATGTGGAGCTGGAAGGGTACCTTGTGCCAAAAAAGGGGACGGTGAACTTCTTGGTGGCGGAGATGGGATGGGACCCCAAAGTGTGGGAGGAGCCTATGGAGTTCAAACCAGAGAGATTTCTGACTAACACCACCTGTGCTGACCAGAATCAAAGTGATGGAGAAGCGGCGTCGTCTTTGTTCGACATAACAGGGAGCAAAGAGATAAAGATGATGCCGTTTGGGGCAGGGAGGAGGGTTTGTCCGGGAGCAGGGTTGGCTCTGCTTCACTTGGAGTTTTTCGTGGCAAATCTAGTGTGGTATTTCGAATGGGCGGCTGTGGATGGAGATGACGTTGATCTGTCCGAGAAACAGGAGTTCACCGTTGTGATGAAGAATCCGCTGCGGGCGCACATATCCCGTAGGGTGAGTCCCTCGACCAGGTGCTAGTGCGCATATTAAGGTCTGAAAGCTATGGAAATATAGAAAATAAATAAATAAAGAATGAATAGCTAGAGTTTGTTTTTTAAGATACGTTGGTGAGGGTTGGTAGCAGCACATTTTCATTATATTTAAGTCCAATGTATTATTGGTTGGATGGATATTTTTATTCTATTATTACACTATTTCTTGCATTTCATAATATGTAATTTTATTAATTAAATTAAATAGTTAAAATCATCCTATAAATATGAAATAATTTATAAAACACTTTTATATTTACAGAATAAAATCAAATTCAAATTTGTAAAATCACACTTTTAGAAATATATAATTATATTATTATTAATTTTATATCATAAAATATGATTAATTTTAGACTTGAAACAAATGAAAAAACGTGAAAGAATCTGAAAAAATAGTTAAAGTATATTTTAACAAAATTGCTTCCGAGCAAGACATTTACCAACTTACCCATGGTAAATTTTGGTCATTGCCCTTTTAGCCGAACAAAAAGAAAAATTTGTGTCTCAAGCAAATTGAAACTATATGTATATTACAGAGCAGTAAATAAAATGTTAGCTTTGTATCTCAAGCGCATAACTCTTGACCAAAAAATAATTCTAAAAATAAAGTCAATTTTTTAGAGTAAGATAGTTATTTTTCAATGTAAATCCAGTATCTGGGATTGAGTTACTGCTTTGGACGGCTCAACTCCTCCATAGACAACCTTTTATATCAATTAATTAAATTGAAATTAAAGGACAAAACTTTAAGATGGGGAAAAGAGATAAGACTTGAATTCATTATCTTTTTAGTGATGTAATTGTGTGTAAACATGTTTTAGAGGGTCTAGTTGTAATTTCTTCACCTTACTTTACTTTATTAAAAAATAAAAATGAGGTCCCTAAACTTCATAGTTTTGTGCAATCTGGTCATCCGTGAGAACATGAAGATGGACAATCCACGTGGCTCATCTCTGTTTCTCCCACTGTCAGGCTGAGCACTCGATATTGCCTATAGCCACAAATTGCCGTCATTGATGAGGTCAAGTTGAATGATTGCTTGACTAAATTAATATTTAGTTGGAGAAACAACAAAAATAGCAATATCAATATTTAACAACTATGCATAATTCAATGGTAATTGACAATAAGGTACTCGCGGGTGCACTGGTAATACCATATACCCACAACATTCATCGTCCAGTTTGTCCATGGTCTCATTATGTGACAGTATCTTCTGACATTTTCTTTTATTTTTTTTCTGTGTTACGTTATGGTGGATGAACCTATACCTCGTCAATTTTATACTAATATTAACAAATTTTTTACCAAATCAGATTTTTAAAAAATATTTACTAAAATAAATTTTTTTATTGTTTCTATTGAGAAATCGAGTCAAGAGACAGAAATCAGAATGGGAGGATGCTTTTTGCTTTGATGAATATCCTGGTTCTCCTACAATTATCAAATATAGAGACCTTATTCACATTTTGCTTGTCACAAGTTTTTGTTCTGTTGCCACTATTCTCGACTTGAACTAGCTCCTTTACCTCGATAGTAACATTAACATATGTTGGGTTCCCTCCTACGTGAAAGAAAAAATAATAATAATAAATTTGTTAAGTCTCAGTAGGGTTTCAAATCCTTTGCCATAGATATTATGTTTTTCGTGTGTCTAGATTTTAAGAGAGAGAGCCATAGCCTACCAAGTTAGAGAAGAAGGCGTCGCTCAAAAAGAAAGAGAGAAGAAATTTTTTTTTCCTCAAGTATTCAGCTCATTGAATTATGTTTGTGAGTTTGATCACCGTTGGATCGAGCTCAAATTTTGACTAGGTGTTCTCCATCATTTTTTCTTCAATCTGAACGATAAAGATCTTGTTTGGACATCGAAATCATTAGGTTTTGAGTAATTTACAGAAGTTGTTTTCTAAATTTTTTCTGGAAATTTTTATGTATTCAATTCACTCTTTTACCATTTGCAAGTTTGTTCACTGTTGGATCAAGCTTAAATTTGGAGTGGGTGTTCTTCACTTGTGGTTCTTGATTCTGAACAATGGAGATATGATTTGGTGGTCAGAATCATTTGGTTGAGACTACTTAAACGCAATCTATTTTCAAGTTGCTCTGTCAGAAAACCAGTTTCATCATCTTTTCCGATCGGAAGGTCATTTGTGGTCCGATTGAGTTGATTTTTGGAGAGTATGTTGTAGACTCATCGTTCTTTGATTTGGACGGTAGAGATTGCATTTGGACAATCAGAAGGTGTTCAGATTGTATGGATAGAAACTACCCTGGGTAATATCTTTCCATAACCTTATTATCTCTCAAATATTTTTGAAATGTAATTGAGATTTTGATTGTAGATTACTTGTGGCAGATTATAATTGCTGTAAACATTAATATTTTGATAGTGAAGTTTTTTCCTTGAACCGAAGAGAGGTCTCGTGGTTTTTATCTTTCACATTGAAGGAGTTTTCCATGTTAAAATTATTGTGCCTTGTGTGATTATTTTGTACATTTTAGATTGCCCATAATTATTGGTTATGAATTCCTCATAGACACTCGTTGCAAATCCCATCAAACTGGTATCAGAGCTTGGTTACTTGAATTAGTTGTCTTGAGCAAAAGATGGAAGTTAATATAAATAGAATGATTTGCTTAAATGGCACAAATTATCACATATGGAAAAATAAGATGAAAGACCTTCTATTTGTGAAGTCACTGCATTTGCTTATATTTGCTACTCAAAAGCCGGAATTTAAAAGTGATGAAGAATGGAATTTTAAGCATGAGTAAGTATGTGGGTTTATTCGACAATTTGTTGATAATAATGTTTTTAATCATGTTTGCAATGAAAAGCATGCTAGAACATTATGGAGCAAGTTGGAATCCTTGTATATTTCAAAGAGTAGTAACAACAAACTCTATTAATTGAAAAAAATGATGCAATTGAATTATAAAGAAGGTAGTTCTGTTGCTGATCATTTGAATGAAATTTAAGGAACTGTAGATCAGTTGTTTAATATGGGCATCAAATTTGATGATGAGATTCTTGGACTTTAGTTACTTAATACTCTACCTGATTTTTGAGAGACTTTTCGGGTCTCATTTACTAATTCAGCTCCTAATGGTGTTGTTTCATTTGATGTTGCTAAGGGAGGTGTCTTAAATGAAGAGATGAGAAAAAAGTCTTAAGGTTTCTCATCACAGTTAGAGGTGTTGGTCACTGAAAATAGGGGGAGAAGTAAAAGTAAGAGTCAGGTTAGCATAACAAAGGCAAAAGTAGAAGCAAATCAAGGTCAAGGTATAAAAATCTTGAATGTCATTATTGTGGTAAAACAGGGCACATTAAGAAATATTGTTTCAAGTAGAAGAAGGAGAATAAAGCTAATAAAGGAAAGCAAGAAAAGAAAGGCAATGATGATAATGATGACCGTGTTAACGCCACCACTACAAGTAATCTTATTATTGTTTGTAATAAATATATGGTTAATATTGCTAGTGATGAAACCAATTGGGTAGTTGATAGTGATGTTTCTTTTCATGTTACATCAAAGAAGAAATTCTTTATATCTTATACTCCAGGTGATTTTGGAGTCTTAAAGATGAGTAATGATGGATTATCAAAAGTAGTGGACATTGGAACTGTTTGTCTAGAGATCAACAATGGGACAAAGGTAATTCTTGAAGATGTTAAACATGCACCTAATATTCAATTACATTTGATTTCTGCTAGTAAGCTTGATGATGATGGTTATTGTAGCACTTTTAATGGTGGGCAAATAAAACTCAGTAAAGATTCTTTGGTTGTGGCTAAAGGGAAGAAATCTTCAGGTTTGTACTGGTTGCAAGCTTCAATCTCTAACAATCTTGTGAATACAGTTGAAAGTGATTACTCTTCTCAATTATGGTACAAGAGGTTGAGTCACATTAGTGAGAAATGACTTAATTGTCTGGTTAAGAAGAATTTGCTTTCAAGGTTGAAAGGTGCAAAATTAGACAGATGTGAACATTGCTTGATTGGAAAATAGAAAAAGGTTTCTTTCAACACGATCCTCCTTCCAGGAAAAATGACTTGCTTGAGTTGGTACATTTAGATGTTTGTGGTCCTTTAAAGGTAAAATCATTTAATGGTGCACTTTATTTTGTGACATTTATTGATGATCACTCCAGGAAACTATGGGTTCGTGTTTTGAAATCAAAGGATCAAGTACTTGACGCATTTAAACAATTTCAAGCTTCTACTGAAAAAGAAACAGGGAAGAAGTTGAAATATATCCGTATAGATAATGGTGGTGAATACTGTGGACCTTTTGATACATATTGTCGAGAATAAGGTATCAGACATCAGAAAACACCTCCTAAGACTCCTTAGTTAAATGGCTTGGCAAAAAGAATGAATAGAACATTGGTGGAGAGTTAGAAGTGTTCTTGTAGATGTAAAATTGCCTAGACCTTTTTGGGGTGAGGCCTTGTACACTGTTACACATATAATCAATCTAACTCCCACTGTTGTATTGGATACTGATGTTCCTAACAGAGTATAGGATGGTAAGAATGTTTCTTATGACCACTTACAAGTATTTGGCTGCAAATGTTTTGTACATATCCCTAAAAATGAAATGTCTAAATTGGATGCCAAGACAATACAATGTATTTTCATCGGATATGCCCAAGATGAATTTGGTCATAGGTGTTATGATCCAATTGAAAAGAAAGTTTTTAGAAGCCGTGATGTGATCTTTGTAGAGTATTAGACTATTGAAGATATTGACAAGATAAAGAAGTTAAAGACTCAAGATGATAGTTTGATCGACTTAGATTCAACTTCTACAATAACTGTGCCCAATGAAGTTGAGGTTCAGGATCCAGTCACTATGCAAAATGATATTTAGAATGATCAAGCTGAGGATGAACATGAAGTTGTAAATGAGGTAGATGTTCTTGTACATGAAGTAGTTGATAATCAACAAGAGACACGTGTTGAGCACTATGAAGCCCCATTGTGGAGATCTACCAAAAACTGCAAACCTTCTTCTAGATATCCTCCTAATGAGTATGTACTATTGACAGATGAAGAAGAACCTAAATGTTTTCAAGAGGTTATTGAAAGTGAGCATTAGATAGAATGGGTTATAGCTATAAAGGATGAAATGCAGTATTTACTTGATAATCATACTTTTGAACTAGTTAAGCTTCTTAAAGACAGAAAAGCCTTGAAGAACAAGTGGGTCTATAGAGTGAAGAATAAAGAAAATTCCTCATCTCTACGGTATAAAGCCAAGTTAGTTGTTAAACGTTTTAGTCAGAAAAAGGGAATTGATTTTGATGAAATTTTCTCACAGGTTGTTAAAATGTCATTTATTTGAGTTATTTTGGGCTTAGCTGCAAGCCTTGATTTAGAAGTTGAACAAATGGATGTGAAAACATCTTTCTTCCATAGTGACTTAGAGGAGGAAATTTACGTGGAACAACCTGAAGGTTTTGTGGTAAAGGAAAAAGAACTGTGGTACTTCTGATTTAAAGTTGTGTTTTGGAATTGACAAACTTGTTCTCATTGGTTATACAGATTCTGATTTGGCAGGGGATATTGATTCTAGAAAATCTACTTCTGAGTATTTGATTACTTTTGCAAGGGGAGTAGTGGCATGGCAATCCAGATTGCAAAAATGTATTGCATTGTCTACCACAAAGGCTAAGTTTACTGCAACTACTGAAACTTGCAAAGAGTTACTTTGGATGAAGAAATTTGTGAATGAACTTGGATTCACTCAACAACGGTATGTCTTATATTGTTTTAGTCAAAGTGCAATTTATCTTGGTAAGAATCTTACTTTTCATGGTAGATCCAAACACATTGATGTGAGATATCATTGGATTTAAGATGTTTTGGATTCCAAGTTGCTTGAACTTGAAAAGATACACACTGATGATAGTAGTTCTGATATGTTAACAAAAGTTCTTACAAGGCTTAAGTTTGAAACATGTCGTTTGATTGCTGGTTTGGGACATTCCTCCACATAGTCAAGAGGGGGAGAATTGTTGGGTTCCCTCCTATGTAAAAGAAAAAAATAATAATAATAAATTTGTTGGGTCCTATTAGGGTTTCAAACCCTTTGCCATAGATATTGTGTTTTTCGTGTGTCTAGGTTTTGAGAAAGAGAGTCGTAGCCTACCAAGTTAGAGAATGAGGCGTCGCTCACCAAGGGAGAGAGAAGAAATTTTTTTTCTCAAGTATTCAGCTCATTGAATTTGTGTTTGTGAGTTCGTTCACCATCGGATCGAGCTCAAATTTTTACTGGGTGTTCTCCATCCTTTTCTCTTCAATCTGAACGGTGAAGATCTTGTTTGGACTCGGAATCATTAGGTTTTGGGTAATTTATAGAAGTTGTTTTCTAGATTTCTTCTGGAAATTTTTCTGTATTCAATTCACTCTTTTGCCAGTTGCGAGTTCGTTCACCGTTGGATTGAGCTCAAATTTGGAATGGATGTTCTTCACTTGTGGTTCTTGATTCTGAACTGTGAAGATTTGATTTTGTGGTAAGAATCATTTGGTTTAGACTACTCGAATGCAATATGTTTTCAGGTTGCTCTGTCAGAAAATCAGTTTCATCATCTTTGCAGATCGGAAGGTCGTTTGTGGTCTGATTGAGCTGATTTTTGGAGAACACGTTGTAGACTCGTCGTTCTTTGATTTGAACAGTGGAGATTACATTTGGACAACCAGAAGGTGTTCAGATTGTATAGATAGCAACTGCCCTTGGTGATATCTTTCCATAACCTTATTATCACTTGAATATTTTTGAAGTGTGATTGAGATTTTGGTTATGGATTACTTGTGACAGATTGTAATTGTTATAAATATTAATATTTTGATAGTGGAGTTTTTTCCTTGGATCAGAGAGAGATCCCATGGTTTTTATCATTCACATTGAAGGAGTTTTCCACGTTAAAATTATTGTACCTTGTGTAATTATTTTGTATATTTTAGATTGCTCATAATTATTGATTATGAATTGCTCATACACACTCGTTGCAAATCCCATCAACATCATCCTCAAATCCCATCAACATCATCCTCAAGATGGAGAGTGATGCCACTATTAGAGTAGATTTGCTTCAGCAACTTTTTTCTGCTTTCCAAGCTTGCTTGTCTAATAGAGAGCTTCTGTGCGATCTGGAGAAACATTAGGGCATTATTAGAAGGAGAAAATCTTCTGGCAATTTCCCTCCCTGAACTCTTCAAAGTCAACACCATGCCTTATGATTCACTTTGCAGTTGTTTCTTAATTCCACAGCACGAGCTGCAAAATCTTTCCCATACCTTGAGGTGAAGATCCCTCGAATCTCTTGAAGCTCTCGTAATTTTCCGCACCTTGAAGCTGCAAAGTCAAGCTGGATATGGCCTCCGTGAGCTCATCAAGGCATTCCCTATCATCCACAGTTTCCCACCATCAAAAATCAAATAGATGGTACTAGGTAGGATAACATAAGACACAGCATAAAAAACTCGGTAGTTAAATTCTCCACCCAATTGGAATAAATCTATGTTCTTGATTTCTTTGTGCTCTTTGTCATTGTCAATTAGTTTAGTTTATTCATTAGCAAAGATTTTAGAAAAGTTGAAGTAGAACTAGACACATTCATCAACCTACTGTTTCAACAAGCGCAACACACACTATCAGGGGATGGAGGTAGTTTTCTATCATTTCCAACGCATCCAACATGTTCTGCTCCCTTATTACATGTTCAACCCAACAAAAACCAGGTTTCTTTTATGCTGGGTTTGAGGGCAGTGCCACTCAGGCTTTCATTGCCTGACACGTGTTATGTACAACTTTTTAAATTTTTTTTTACTCTTTATTCTACAATAATAAGAATGAGACACGTGTTGCTCAAAATTTTTATATATTCATTTTATTTAAAGGAGAAATTAACCATAGTTAGCAAAAAAGGAGGGATTTCAAAATTTTGAAATTTCTACCTTAAACCCATTCTCAAACCTCTCTCTCTCTCTCTCTCTCTCTCTCTCTCTCTCAACTCATTAAAAAACAAAATGTTGAATTTTAGAAAAAACAAATTTGAAAATAATTCAACTCATTAAAAAACTGAACTGAATAAAAAAATTTTTTGGGAGTGCCTCGTTCTTTTTTTAGCTCTTGTCCTTTTATCTTTACGAGTGACCCATTCCTTTTCTGTTATGTTCCCCGTTCTTTTTCTAGGATGAAAAGCCCTGCCATCTGTTTTGTGTGCTCCCATTTTTGTGTGGTTAATTAGTCTCTTTGCCAATTTTGATACCTGAAATTTCGTGTTTTTCAGCTGTTACTGAATAAAAGAAAACAATTTTAGTTTACATATCTTTTTTGGGAAAATATTTTCCCAAGTAAATACATCCTAAAATTATGGAAAAGGAAAAAACGATGGGGACAATCACAAACTTTGCATACAAATTTGTCTTCATCTTTTCTCTTTGGTAGTTTGTTACAAAGGAATTGACATATATGTGCAATATTCATTTTGTATATACATACAATAGCTTTCGGTTCATAATGGTTGAAGTTAATCTCATCAACAAGCATGGGCATTTGGTCTGATAGTGACAGTCGAGCAGGCTTCCGACCGGTAATACAATACAAAATTGTATAGACATATATGTAGAGGGTAAAAAACATAATTTTGTAGGCTGGAAGATGGCCTAGGGACGTGCTTCAAGGCATCGATAGCGTCCTGGAACGCCCTCAAATGCGAGGCATTGGTAAAGGATTTGTATAAAAAAAGTATAAATGCTAATTTGTATAAAAAAAGTGTAAAGACTGAGCTTGTGTATAGTACAGTAGAATCTTGTTGAGAGAATTGAAATAGAAATAATAATCCTAAAAAAATGGTTATTGCCAATCAAGGTGGTTTGATTCAGTTCGGTTTGGTTTGATTCGGTTCAGTTTAGTTTGATATTCAAATTCAATTCAAATTATACTTTTTAGTTTCTGAATTTTAGAAACTAAACCAAACCATGTTTCACTGGTTTGGTTTCAAATCACAATTTGAAATTTGTAAAATAAAATGGATTAAACTCACTAATCTTATAAAAATTTTGATAGTGTTTTCTAAGAATTGGTCATCTATTTTTTTTCAACATGTTTATCTTAACAGATTTATTATTTATCAATTAACTAAAGTAGTTATATATTATACAGTGAATATATTTGTACAGTATTACAGAATTCACTTATACTAATAAAAATCACACTTTAAAAAAGAAAAATAATCAATTATTATAATAAATATAAATATAAAAGATAAAAAAGATATACAGTCAAACAATTCAAATATACTATATCTATAAAGATAAGGTTTTTAATTATATATATATATATAAACTGTACAGTCAATTTATACGGTTTATTTAAACATCAAATATCATACTAAATCGTATAAAAAAATCTCTTTTTAAATAGAAACTATACGTGCAAAAAATTCAGACTTTTGTTTGCCAATTTCGTCCTTGTGAGCCTTGGGTTTTCATTCAAAGACTTGTACCATTGTCACGACTTGAAAATCAATGCGTGACCAGCGCAAGAGTCAGAAAAAATCTCAACCCTACAAGCCTAACAGAAAATACGAAATTTAACTGAACAAATATTCTAATATAAAAGAAAAGATAATCCAAACTATACTAACTGAACTGTCAACATAAAATACAAACTGTCTGTAATCAAATAGAGCATACTAAAATCCAAAGAATAAAAAGTTTGACAGAAATTAAATAATTAACTCTAAAAATTTAAATCAAAAATAGCTGATAATACAGACTCCTCTCAGATAATAGAATTTGTCGGACTAGCGAACTTAGAATCTAGAAAAAATAAGGGTGACTCTACAAATCGAATTAATAATAATATGTATCTATGAGAATAAAGGACATGCATATAGATACAACATGTAATTCAGTGAAAACATATATTTAACAATCATTTTCCATAATTTAGGGAGTTCAAAATCCAGAATATCACATATATCATAAATCAAAACGGTGACTCACAGTCTGCTAAATAACGAAACGGCAATACACAATTTGCCGAATAACAGAACAGTGACACTTAGTATGCCAGATAATAGAATGGCGACACTCAGTCTACCGGATAATAGAATGGCAACACTCAATCTATTGGATAACAAAACGGCAACACCCATGGTTTGTCAGTACACGGATATGCAAGTCAAGGTACCCAGGCTAACACCAATTATCGTTAGCTGTAGTGTTCTAAAATCCAAAACTCCCTCAAAATATTTTTCTAGAAATAATAGAATAATTTAACAGAATCTTTCCATTTACAAATATAAATTGAATCAAACGTAAGTAATAGATAGTTTTCCAAAACAATTTCAGAAATTACATGCACGTCTTTTGTTATACATTTTAATAGAATTTAATCAAATTTTCAAAAAACAGATAATCATATAAAAAAAGAGTTTATCAAAGATACAGAAAATGGTAAATGTTTATAAATACAAATTATTACTCATTGAAACAACAAAAACCAATCAATCCAATCTCTGATAACACAGGCTCAACAAGTATCGTAGGAACAATCTAAAATCATAAAACAATAAAATATCTCAATTTTATGTCTCTAATGTATTCAAGAATCGTATAAATGAAATTTTCTAATCAAGAAACTACATAAAATTATAGATTTTCATGCCCGAACTCATACTAAGGCCACTAAAATCTTAAACCGGTCAAATAGTCATAAACAGAGTACCAAAGTCATGAACCGATCTCATAAAACATCAAAACTAGTTTATTTAAATCCAAAACTATCATTTAATGTGCTGAACTAGTCATGAACTAGTCACTAAAAGGCTGAACCGACTATGAACCGGCCATTAGGAGGCTAAACCGACCATAAACTGGCCTTTAAATTATTGAACCGATCGTATATCAATCTCTAACGCGCTAAACTGGCTTGAACCAGTCTGAAAAATATTAAACTAGCCTTAAAAGTCATTGAATCAGCCCTTTATATGCTGAACCGGCCGATTTTATGCACAAAACCCTTTGAACTGCGTCTAAAACAATGGTATTATCATTGAACCGAAACTGAACCATTTAGCTTAAGTGTTTATCTACTTTGTTTTACCCTAAACCGGAAGTAAACCGATCTTATCCCACTCAAACCGATTGGTTTTTCTCCTATTGTTTCTTTTGATTCCTTTATTATATTATTCTTATCTTAATTCTTGGGCCTAGCTTTTGGGTTTTTACCCAGCCTACATGCTTACCAACTTGGCCCAATCCTCATCAGCCCAGCTGACTAACCCATAAAACCCAACTGGCCTGGCCCATTTGAATTTGGCCTAGCCCAAAACAAAACCTAACCCTTAACATCGGATGTCACGACCCAAATCTCGACTCGTGACCGGCACTAAGGCCCACCGACTCTAGTCAGCCTCAAAATCATCCCACATGATTTAAACTAACATATCATATGAGTAATATCAAGTACACCATACAAATTCAATTATCAAATACAAACCAGAATCCTATTTGAGAAATACAGAGTAATCTAGAGTACAAAGTGATAACATAATGAAATGTGCCCATACATTAATAGAATCTCGAAGCTCAAATCGAATCTCCACTAATTGGAATACGAACAGCCAACCTAATCTGGAATGATAATAAAAGGGTGAATCACGAAACTCAGTGAGTACAGATGATACCTAACCTATGCATGTTGGGATATGTATTATACCACAAGTTCCAAAATCATTTATAACACATATAAATAAATACAGTGAGCAGTTTCAATATCAAAACATATGTAGGAGTGTAGCTATTACATCACGAGACTCTAACCTCGTGGCTCTCACGATCGGAGGGATCCACCGTCTCGATGATCGGAGGCATCATAACCATAACCACAATCACAAACAAATTAGATGGCCATTGCTCAATCGAGTCCATACTGCCGCCACCAGGGCACCAAAGCTCATTAGAGCAATATATCAACCACAACCATGTCAATATCATATCAAATAGCCTTCACCCGATCGGATCCACATTATCCCCACCAAGGCCGCCCACCAGAGCACCATACATATCACAACTCCCCACATATAATCCAAACAAATATATATACATATATAGTTCAAAATTCTCAAACCAGTATCGCAAACCAATATAGCTCACTGACTGTATACCAAACCACATAACACATATCCTGTGTATATATATACCAAAATATAGTTTCTAAAACATAATCAGTCATGCCAAAACCACAGCAGAAAAATGCATACATAGAAAGGGTATCATCACTTATTGTACTGAAACCAAGCCAACAAGGAAGTCTCGAGTCACTCTCACCTGACTCACCGGCCATGGTGCACCTCCTCAGCCATATCTGTAGTCAAAACCACACAAAATCATCACCACTACCAAAATTAGCATGAGAAACGGGCTCTATAGCTCAAACCGGCTGAAATTCCATCCTGGCACCCCTGGCACACATTCCAAGGTACCAAAACCCATCACGAGACTCACACATTTTACTAATACCATCAATTTTCACTCAACAACCCTTAACAATGGTAAACCAGCCCTTAAAACCCTGAACCATAATTAACTAACCTCCAAAAACTCTTGAACTGGCTTAAAACTTCATCAACCAGAATTGGTTTCGTCATGAAACCCTCAAAATCAAATTAAGAAGGCCCAAAAATCTTAGGAACCACTATGAACCGGTTAAGAATGGGCCAAAATAAGGCTAAACCGGCCAATTAACCTCTAAATCACCTTGAACTGGGCCAGTTCAATCAAAAATACTAAATTTTCGGTCGAACTGGATCTCCCTAAATCCTCGAACCAACTCAGTCCGATAGGTCTTTTTTTTCTGATTCCAGAATCGGTTCAACTTCCCAATTCTGAGGTCATTTGACCACTGAACCGGCCGGTCAAACCTACTGGCCGGTTCAGTCAACCCTCTTTTCTTTCTGTTTTTTTTATATAACCAGCTCAGCGACTTGACTCCAATGGCTTGGGCCACCGGCCCATCGGCTTGGCCCAACAGCTTGGGCCACTGGCCCACTCGCTTGGCCCACTAACGAGCCTGGCCCAATGGCTTGGGCTGAGCCCAAGCCTAACCCTTTTCTTTCTCTTTTTTATTATAAAATTAATATATTTTTTTCTGGCCTGCACCCGCGAGCTGCCCTTGGCCCGTTGGCCAAGTCCAGGCCCAGTGGCCTGGATGCTCACATACGGGGACTCGGATCATCCGAGTCCCTCCACTTCCACCCAGATAGATCGGGTCGGCAAACCCAGTTGTAGCAAATCGGGTTTGTAACAACCTACTCAGCATAAAACCCCAAAAAATGCAGAAAAATTAAAAGGAACCACTTATCTCGATCGATTGCCCTTCGGAAACACAAGATTAAATCAACCGCTCCTCAAGGAAGCCTTTAATCGGATTAAAAACCAATCAAAGCTTAGAAATTCCCCAAATTTGTTGTGGATCACGGACGGAATCCAACAACGATAAAACTCTCAATTTCTTTCTCTAAATTCACCCGATCTTCAAAATTGAGAGAGGGCTTCTGTTCTTCTCTTAAATACGCACGCGATAATGTGAACAATCGATCGAAATCTTCAAACATTGCGGCCAATTCGGCGTCAAAAGTTTCAACCTCCTATTGGGTTGAAACTTTCTGTTTTCTTTAGATCCAGTCCTCCAACTTTGATTTTCTTCAATTCAATCCCTTAAAGTTTCAATTGAATCCCAAACTTTTCAGATTTTCACAATTAACCCCCAAACTTCTAATTTTCACAATTAAGCCCCTAATTAAATTAGTTCAATTAAATTCTTATATAAATTTTAATTTGGGTTTTTACGTCGGACTTGGACCTTCCCTGGTCAGTTCAACCTAACCCGACTTAACCCTAGATGCACAGAGTTGTGTACCTCGAATTTTTCTTAGTTTTTCTTGAAATCTTCCACTGTAATTGTAACCGAGATGATCATACAACGCTTAGTGTCAAGCTTGCTGAATTGATTCAGTTTGGAGAAGAGAGAATCTGTGAAATTTCGATGTCTTGTGTTGTGACAATCTAAGAACAAGTTTTGTATCGATTTACTGATTTTATAAAACAACTTTTCAAATTGGTTTGGGGTTTTGATTTTCTAGGCCTTGAATTTTATATTTAGTTACCTAAATCATATAGATTCTTTGTTTAATTGAACGAAATTTTATATTTTCTGGGCCTTTCAATCTTGTTTGATACATCCCCTAATTGCTTTATTTAATTCACTTCCAACCCTGAAAATTTTATTTATCTTAATTAAGCCCTTTAAGTTTTCAAAATTAACATAATACCCCAAAATTTTGAGGTGTTACAACCACCTTCTATAATGCTTCAACACATCTCTCCATCTTGGCTTAGTCATTAATAAGATAGGCAAGTCAAATCACTTTGTTGGAGCAAAAATGGCACCCCAAATAATAATCCAATTAAACCAAAAGAAATCCATGCTGACAACACAATGTCACCCAAAAGAGAGAGAACTCTCCCCAAAACCAAGCCAAAGCCAAGCACTCTACAAATTTATTTTTCTCCTCCTACCTTTCAACTAGTCCTAATAATTAAAGTCTAATAAGATAACTCTAATCATCCTAACAAATGTGAAGATAAACCCAAACCTAAACAAACATGAAGGTAAAGCCCAACTCTAAAATATTCCCTAATCCGTAAAAATAATCTCTAACCTAGGCATTGATTTCTTTTAGTTTAATTGAATTATTATTTGGGTACCATTTTACTCTAACAAAGTGATCCAACCTACCCATCTTGTTCATATTATTATTACAACATAGTGGATTTTGTTAGAAGAGGAAAGATAGTACTCAAATGATAATTCGATTAAACTAAAAGAAATCGATGCTGACAACACGACACCACCCAAAAGAAAAATAACTCTCCCCAAAACCAAGCCAAAGCTAAACACTTAAAAATTTTTTTATGTGGTCCTACCCTTTAACGAGTCTTAATAAATAAAATCTATAAGATAACTTTAAATCATCCTAACAAACATGAAGATAAACCCAAACCTAAACAAACATGAAAATAAAGCTCAACTCTAAAATGATCTCTAATCCCTAAAAATTGTCTTTAACTAATAATTATTTCTAATATATATTGGAAGGTTAAAAAAATTGCCTTGTCCTCAAGGCAAAACCTTGGAATTAAGTTGGGCATTGAGCAGAATGACTTGCCCATTTGAGTTTGCCCTCAAACTCTAGTTCATCAAAACTCGCCATCTCGAATACCTGGGTGTCAACCTTGATGTTGCACATTTCATGATCTGGGCAACGATGTAAAGGAGTGTAAGGTTGTTTGCATTGAAAATAGAGGCATTTGCTGTAGAGGTCATGCAATTTGTTAGGCAGTAGGTGACGGAAATTGAATAACTACTGCGACGGTTGAGACAAGTGGGCGGCTAACGAAGTGGTGGCACTCGGGGAGACAAAAATAGGCCAATTGGTTGAGCGATCAGTTACGATTAAAGTTCTCATGCTTTGCATGATGCGAGGCCTTACTGTTATGGAAGATGTTGAAGGAATAGGGGGTTGCCTCTATAAGTGGTCTAGGTAACCTGTGGAATTCAAAAAAATTGGGTTATAGGTCACGTTGCCATTAATGCACAAATCCACCTCAATGCAATAGGCTAAGTGCATGGCCCTATGTAGACTGGTTAGGGAACAAGTGCGCAAGTGAGATCAGATTGCTTCTTATAAATCATTCATAAAATACCCCAAATAATGTTGCTCAGATAACCCCTAAGACTTGGGTGACCATAGGTATAAAGTTATTAGTGTACTCCTTGACTGTCGTATGTTGGCGAAGGGTGGCCAGAAGCTCAAACAAATTACCAAATTGGCGAGTGTCATACCGTTGAATTAATTCTGCCATAAGCATGTGCCAAGTCCTATTTAGGTGACTTTGGTGCTCCTAACAAAATCGATGAAAGACATGTCCCTACAAACTAATTAGGGCAAAGGCCACCTTAGGATTTTAACGAGTTTCATTCATCTAAAAAAATTGTTCTACTCGAGCAATCCATCCCAATGGATTTGTACTATCGAACGATGGTAGTTCCACGTTGGGAGAATATATTAGGGATGGAAGAACAGTAGGGATTGGGAAGGAAGATGTCTGTGGAAGTGAATTGAAGAAGGTGGTGGTGATGGAATGACAGTGCCTAGGGTGGCAGATGAGACCTAAATCGATCTTGGTGGAATAACAACCACAGGTTCTGATTTGAAGAAATTGGTCATAAGGGACTCCATATGTTTGAAAAGTATAGATTGTTGTTTGCCAATTTCATCCTTTTGAGCCTCGAATTTTGATTCAAGGGCCTATTCCATCTTCTCTAAAGCTAAAATACATCCTTCCATTCTTGACTTAGTCATGAACAAGATTTGGCAGGTCAAATCACTTTGTTATAGAAAAGATGGTACTTAAATATTAAATCAATTAAACTAAAAGAGATCGATGCTGACAACATGACACTACCCAAAAGAGAGAACTCTCCCCAAAACCAAGCCGAAGCCAAACACTTCAAAATTTATTTTTGTGGTCCTACCTTTCAACTGGTCCTAATAAATAAAGTCTAAAAGGTAAGTCTAAATCATCTTAACAAACATGAAGATAAATCCAAATCAAAACAAATGTTATGATAAACCTCAACTCCAAAATGATTCCTAATCCCTAAAAATTATCTTTAACTAATAATTATCTCTAACAGATTCTTATAAGACAAAACCAAACCATATAATATACATTGTCACGCCTCAACCCGGGAGCGCGACTGGCACTAGGATTGGCGTACCAACCCTAGTAAGCCTCAAACTAGATCAGATCAGATAAAGAATTTCATCATAAACTATCAATATAAATAATAAAACATGTCTGACTGTACATGAAGTGTCTAAAGTATATAAAGTAAATATACAAAAAGTGCCCATACAATCAAGTCAGTGCATCGGTGACGAAACTGTAGCAGAAGTTACCGCCGTCAATCAGAACCGAAATTTGGAAGGTGGGGGAAAAATGGGTGAATAACAGTACTACTCTAGACATGTTAGGATAGGAATTGTAACCATTCAAACACAAGTATCATCTCCAATAATAGCACAGTTTACGAAAAGTCATATTTGACCCATATAACACATGTATTTTTTTTTATATATGCACAGTCAGAATTACAAAATCAGAAATCTGTCGGAGTATTAGAAAGTATCACATATTACATATCAGAGTCAAAGTCACATATGGATTCAGGGCACTCCTCGAACATTACAGTGACCCACCGTCTGCCGGTTGAGCCCCTGTATCTCATATCAGAATTAGAGTCACATATGGATCCAGGGCACTCCCCGAACGCTACGGCGACCCATCGTCCGCCGACTAAGCCCTTGGCATCCCGTATCAAAATCAGAGTCACATATCTCACATCTGATGCACCGGGATCCCGTGCAAGAACCAAAACTAGAACCAGAATCAGAATCACATATATCACATCATTGGGCCCAGGGCACTTTCTGCATGCTACGACGACATACCGTCCATCAGCTGAGTTCCTGGCACCCCGTATCAAAACTAAAATCACATAAAACTCCCGACATATTAACTTTTAAAAATGCATATGTCACTGAGACTGGTACGCAATTAATTACAAAAATAATTTCAAGCTTATCGTACTTTTAAGCAGATAGATATATGTCCCAAAATTAATACCATAGTTTAGAAATCAGAACATAGAAATTAACAAAAAATCAGAATGCAAACACAAGTACAGAGAGTACTGTCACTCACCGAACACATCAAAACTAATATCAAGAACTCTGACAGATGACTCATGGGCCAGAGTGCGCTTCCTCAACTGTATCTACAATCACCAAGCCATAAATCAGAACTGAAACCAAATTTACTTCAAAAGACTCACTCATCGGAGGTGGCCTGAGACTTCTCCCATATTCGGGCTCTTGCACCCATCCCGAGGCACCACTAACCCAACACCAAAACCCACGTGACTCACGAACATTGATCCATTCTACTCCTCAACCCTCATCATAAAGAATCAACCTCCACAATCTTCGAACCACAGTGAATCGACCTCCTAAAACCCTCAAACCCACCTAAGCCGGTTTAAAACTACCCTAAGCTGAATTGAACTGACCACGAAACCCTCAAAATTAGATTCAGAAGACACAAAAACCTTAGAAACTAGCCTGAACCGGCCAAGAAGGCCTTAAACTAGCCCTAAACTAGCCGAAAACCCTAATTCTAAGTACTAGTAAACTAAACTGAGTCCGATTCACCTCGAACCAGACACCCAAACACCACCAAATTTCATGGCTAAATAGATTTCATCATGTTAAACCAGGAACCGGTTCAACCTCCCCAAGAACTAGCCTACAAAGTACTGAACCGGCCGGTCAACTCTCTAGTCAATACAGCTTGGTTCAGCCCTACTTGGATCGCTTAACCCTTTTTTTTTTCCCACTGGGCTGAGTCGACCCAGGAATCGACTCTGCCTAGCCATTGTTTGGACTGGCTCGCGACTCAGGCCTGTGGCCCTGTGAACCCCTAGGTAGAGTCCAGGCCCAACAAGCTAAGCCGACCTTGCACAAGGACCCAGACCCATCTGGGTCCCGTCTTCTCCACCCAAAAACCCAAGTCACATACCTGGCTTCTACTACATACCCGAACACCCCTTTACCCCAGAGAACTGAAATTCTAGCTTACCTAACCAAAATCGAAGCTCACGACGTAGAATTCCAAAACCCCCGGAGTGATTTCCACGCTTTAATCGGATTAAATTTGCCTGAAATCTCAGTTTTTCCCCAGAAAATTTCGTCGCATGCCACGGCCCTTTCCTAGCTCCAATTGTCCCTCTCTAACACTTAAACTCTCAAATTGAACACACCCCGAAGCTCGTCTCCCTTTTCCACACAAATACCCAAAATATTTCAAGCTGTTTTGCTCGCATTGGAACAAATTTTGCTTCCAAAACCTTCGGCCGGTTTCCGACTGAAGGTTCTTTCTCCCCTTCATAGTCTGCCCCTAACATCTTTTATTCTATTCAATTAACTCCCCCAAATTCCCAATTGGATCCCCAAACTTATTCACCCTTCCACTCCAAACCTCCCTCCTTTAAATTCTTCCAATTTCGCCCCACATTTCTTGAATTTGCCCCAAAACTTTTCAAATTTTTCAAAAACACCCCCAATTGTCTTGATTTATTCCAACACACTCCTGAGCCCATTAAATTTGCATATTTCCTTAATAAAAAAATAGGGACATTACATATATATAGTATAAAAAGGGTTTTGAGATACGAAGAGCAGTAGAAGCCTTCAAAGAAGACAACTTTTTATTTTTTTGATTTGCCATTGGAAATTTTCCAATGGAAAAGTTTGTTGAAACTACAATTTAATTTTAAAAAAGTTTTGACAAAAAATTCTATTAGAAATAAATTTTTAAAAGTTCTAACTAACAAGGCCTATCAAAATTTTTTGTTTGTGGAAAATGAAACTTCCAATGACCAGACATCTGATCTAATGGAAGAAGTCTCCAATAGATAATTTTTTTATTTCTAACATTTTTTGTTTGTCAAAAGTTTCCAATAGACAAAATATTTCATCAAAAAACTTTTTTGATAGTCAATTTTCTAAGGATTTGATATCTGCTACAACATTTGTTAAAAAGTGCATTTTTTGACAAAAATAACCTATTTGAACGGATTATCTTTTTTTTAAAGTGTGGAAAATAGTAACACTAACTAAAAAGAGAAAAGGCATGGGTTATCAATCATTTATTGATGTTTTTCTTTTCTTTAAATCGTTCGATTTTAACAAAATAGTCTAAAAGAAAAATATATTTATATATTTGACTTTTAATGACTTCACAACTAAGTAACTATAACATATAATAGATATAAAAAAAAAAAATTCAGTGTAAAAGTTTGTTGAAAATATGAATTAATTTTAAAAATTTCGATAGAAAATTTTGTTGGAAAAAGATTTAAAAATTTTCGATGGCAATATCTATTGGAAAAAAATTTTTTGTCCATGGAAAATAAAACTCTCGACAACTGAATATCCAATCCGATGGAAGAAGTTTTGATAGACAAATCTTCCATTTCTTATGATTTTTGTATGTTGGAAATTTTTGATGGACGATGGACAAAGTTTTCTGTTGAAAATTCTTTTAGGCTTTCAATTTTCTCAAATTTCTGACAAACTAATGTCCGTTAAACAGTGCATTTTTTTACGGAAAAATGACCCATTTTTGACAAACATTGTGAATCAAAAATGATCTCTTTTTACGTGTGAAATATAATAACATCAAGTAAAAAGGTGAAAGGCATGAGTTATCAATTATTTATTGATGTTTTTCTTTCTTTAGAAATCTGAATTTAACAAAATGGTCTAAAAGAAAAATATATTTATATATTTGACTTTTTATGACTTCACAACTAAGTAATTATAACATATTATATATGTTAATTTCCTGTCCTTTGTTAGGTTTGATTATATGGTAGTATCTGTTTTTGGTTGGCCCTCAATTTTTTTTTTTTATTTTAACTAGTCTTGATTATTTATTTAATTATACATAATTTTAAATTTTAAAATTTAATTTCTTAAAAAATATCTAAATCCTTCGCACAAATGTTTTAAAATTTAAACCAGACTAACTGATTCGACAGTGATCAGCCTAATAAATAACACAAATAATACTCTAAAACTATAAACGAAATTAGACTAATCAAAATTAATAAAATCAGTTGATTTTTACTAATTTTAAAAAATCAGTCAGAGTCGCCTCCCCCTCCGCTAGTGGTTCCCCCCAATCCCTCCCACGTCCAGTTTTTGCTTAAAAATTAAAACCACGCTCCCCTCCCCGCCTCTCAGGCCCCCCTCTCTCCCCCATTCAAACATTTTAAACCCAACCTCCCCTCTCTCTCTCTGCCCCCCGCCCCCTCCAAAAATTTCAAACCCACCCCCTCCCCCCACATGTTCAAATTTTTGCCAAAGCCCCCCTCTTCCCTAGTTGTATAAAAAAATTTAGAAAAATATTTTTACTAAATTTTTTTATAATATATTTTATTTAATTTAAATTTTAAAAAATAAAAAATTTAAAAGAATATAAAATAATAAAAATTAGATTTTAAAAAAAATTATTTCTTAAAATTTTAATTAAAATTATATATTTGTATATATATTTTTTTAATTTTAAAATGAACATATACTAATATAAATACGTGAATGTTACCATACCACTCATAAACTTGAATATTGTACAAAATTTTATATAAAAATTTATAAATAGACTATACTAAATTTATTAAATTTTAATTTATTATTTAAAATTTTTTATTATCAATTAGTTTGATTGATGATTAAACTTATTGAACCGGATAAACCATGATCCAACAACTTTAGTAGTTTGATCGTTTTAAAACATTGCTCCGCACTAAGTTTAAACAACACTTCAATCCTCCAATAATCTGTTTAATACTAGATACTGTCCTACTAAAATAACACCATTAAATTGCTACCATAAATAGTCATATAAAATAAATAAATATATCATATGATAGTAGTTTATTAAAATAATAACTAACATTAAATAAACTCTCTCAATCACGGTGCACCAAGCATCAAATAAACTCTCCCAACCGTGGTGCATGAACATGTTAGTTTTTCTGCCATAAATGTAGTTTTTGAAATGGAAATTGATAGACTGACAACGGAAAATAGAAAACACCGACATGTTCATTAATCATTCAAACTTTTTCCCATTACTTAATATTTTCTTGCGTCACTCGCATTCTCATTTGCTGCCTCGCCTTTACGGACAATCCGGTCATCCTACTTCAATATTAGCTCCTGTCCTGCTAAAACAGTATAATTAAATGAAACAGTATTATTAAATATGTGACACGTGATACAATTGACTCACCTTACTGTCACGCCACATTCACGCACGGTTCTGGGCACCAGCATCAAACAGAGCTGTCATCCCAGTCGTAACTTCACTTTTCCCCTGTTTATAACGCATTATCAATAAAATGTATGGCATTTTCATTTACATTCAGCCATTATATGGTATGAGAGTCGTAGCAAAACAATAGATGTGCACCTTTTTTTTTTATCTAATGGCTTTGACTCTTCGTGACGGCACGGTGTTGGATTCGCATCAAAATAAAAAATTTTAAAGTAACGAAAATTTAAATTTTTTATTCTTAGAATGCGTGATCAAATCATATCACCCTATAAACTTGAATACTGTATAAAATTTATATAAAAATTTATAAATAAACTATATTAAATTTATTAAATTTTAATTTATTATTTAAATATTTTTTGTCATCAATTAGTTCGATTGATGATTAAACTTATTGAACTGGATAAACCATGATCCAACAACTTTAGTAGTTTGATCGTTTTAAAATATTACTCCGCATTAAGTTTAAACAACACTTTCATCCTCCAACAATCTGTTTGATGTTAAATACTATCTTACTAAGATAACACTATTAAATTGCTACCACAACACCTAAATCAAACAAACTCTCCCAACCGTGGTGCACCCAACGTCAAACAAACTCTCCCAGCCGTGCTGCATGAACATGTTAGTTTTTCTGCCATAAACGTAGTTTTGAAATGGAAATTGGGTGAAGTTGATAGAGACTGACAATGGAAAATAAAAAACACCGACATGTTCATTAATCATTCGGACTTTTATCCCATTACTTAAGATTTTCTTGCGTCACACGCATTCTCATTTGCTGCCTCGCCTTATCCATTCCTTGCGGACAATCGGGTCACCCTACTTTAATATTAGCTCTTGTCCTATTGAAACAGTATTATTAAACGAGTGTTACGTGGTACAATTGACACACGTTACTGAAACAGTATTATTAAACAGTATCAAACAGAGCTGTCATCCCAGTCGTAACTTCACTTTTCCCCTGTTTATAAAAAGCACAGAATCAGACGGAAGAGCAAAACCCAGAACGATGGAGACCTGGTTCATTATCGTCTTCTCCCTCTGTACCGCTGCTCTCATCAAATCCCTCCACAGCCTCATCATCTCCTCTTCATCCTCCAACAAAAATCTCCCACCTGGACCCTTCACTTTACCCATCATCGGCCATTTCCTCTGGCTCCGAAAATCGGTTTTTGAGATTGAACCAATCCTCCGAAACCTCCAAGCCAAATACGGACCCATCGTCACCCTCCAAATCGGGTCCCGACCTGCAATCTTCATCGCCAGCCACGACGTGGCCCACCGTGCCCTCGTCCAAAACGGCGCCGTGTTCTCCGACCGCCCCAGGGCCGTCCTCACCAGCAACCAGCGCAACATCAGCTCCGCCCCCTACGGCCCCACATGGCGCCTCCTCCGCCGTAACCTCACCTCTGAGATCCTCCATCCCTCCCGGATCAAGTCCTACTCCTGGGCACGCAACTGGGTCCTCCATGTCCTCGTTCTCCGCCTCCTGGAAAACCAATCATCGGCAGTCAAGGTAGTGGACCATTTCCAGTATGCCATGTTCTGCCTTCTTGTACTCATGTGTTTCGGCGACAAGCTTGACGAGAAGCAAATAAGGCAGATTGAGAAGGTGCAGCGAGAGTTGCTTCTGAATTTCGGCAGGAGCCAAATACTCAATTTCTTTCCCAGAATTGGAAAAATTTTGTTTCGCAAACGGTGGCAGGAGCTTATGCTGCTGAGAAAAAATCAAGAAGACGTGTTGATTCCTCTAATCACAGCTCGAACTGAGATTGTGAAAAGACGCCAAGAAGAGGGGAAAAAGGAGGAAGATGAGAGCGTGGTGGCGTATGTGGACACGCTGATGGATCTTGAGTTGCCAGAGGAGAAGAGAAAGCTGAAGGATGGGGAGAAGGTGACAATATGCAGCGAGTTTCTCACTGCCGGTACTGACACGACGATGACGGCGTTGCAGTGGATCATGGCGAATTTGGTTAAGTACCCTCGCGTCCAGGCGAAGCTTTACGAGGAGATCACTGGGGTTGTAGGGCCACCACCGGAAATTTCAGAGGAGGCAGAACTAAGTGGAATCATAAAGGAGGAAGATATGCAGAAGATGAAGTATTTAAAGGCGGTGGTGTTGGAGGGCCTCCGGCGACACCCGCCCGGGCACTTCGTGATTCCCCACACGGTGACGGAGGATGTGGAGCTGGAAGGGTACCCTGTGCCAAAAAAGGGGATGGTGAACTTCTTGGTGGCGGAGATGGGATGGGACCCCAAAGTGTGGGACGAGCCTATGGAGTTCAAACCAGAGAGATTCCTGACTAACACCCCCTGTGCTGACCAGAGTCAACGTGATGGTGAAGCGGCGTCGTCTTTGTTCGATATAACAGGGAGCAAAGAGATAAAGATGATGCCGTTTGGGGCAGGGAGGAGGGTTTGTCCGGGAGCAGGGTTGGCTCTGCTTCACTTGGAGTTTTTCGTGGCAAATCTAGTGTGGTACTTCGAATGGAAGGCTGTGGAGGGAGAAGAGGTTGATCTGTCGGAGAAACAAGAGTTCACCATTGTGATGAAGAATCCGCTGCGGTCCCACATATCCCGTAGGGTGAGTCCCACGGCCACGGGCAGCAGCCCACTGAATCAGTGACATGTGTCCAAATTTATGATTTTAATTTTTTTATTTTATATTTTATATTTAATTAAATAAATTAAAAAATTATAAATATAATATAAAAAATTAAATTATTTTATATTTTATTTTTAAAATAAAAATAAAATAAATTTATTTTAAAAATCTGCACACATAAATCTGGCACCCCAGCACGCTTTGTATCTCAAGCGCATAACTCTTGACCAAAAAATAATTCTAAAAATAAAGTCAATTTTTGAGAGTAAGATAGTTATCTTTCAATGTAAATCTAGGATTTGAGGTTGAGTTACTGATTTGGACGGCTCAACTCCTCTATAGACAACTTTTTATATCAATTAATTAAATTGAAATTAAAGGACAAAACTCTAAGACGAGGGAAAGAGATAAGATTTGAATTCATTGTCTTTTCAGTGATGTAACTGTGTGTAAACATGTTTTAGAGGGTCTAGTTGTAATTTCATCCCTTACTTTACTTTATAAAAAATTAAAATTAGGTCCCTAAACTTCATAGTTTTGTACAATCTGGTCATCCGTGAGAGCATGAAACTGGACAATCCACCTGGCTCATCTCTGTGTCTCCCACTGTCAGGCTGAGCAGTCGATGTTGTTGAATGATTGCTTTACCAAATTAGTATTTAGTTGGAGAAACAACAAAAATAACAATATCAATATTTAACAAATATGCATAATTTAATGGTAATTGACAATAAGGTACTCGCGGGTGCACTGGTCATGCCATATGCCCACAACATTCATCGTCCAATTTGTCCATGCTCTCATTTTGTGACAATCTGTTCGGACATTTTCTTTTATTTTTATTCTACTTTTAAGTTATGGTAGATGAACCTATACCTCGTCAATTTTATATTACTATTAATAATTTTTTTACCAAACAGATTTTTGAAAAATATTTATTTTTTTACTATTTTTACTGATAAATCAAGGGAGGAGACAGAAATTAGAATGGGTGGATGCAATTTTAGAAGAGAAATCAGGTTTGAGTTATAAGGAAGGATCTTTGCCATGCAGTAAGTTGATTCTCAGATCGGTTAACGGATATCTTATTTTATCTTATTGATACAATTTATACAATTTTGTAGTGATTTGATATTATTATTTTTGATTTTATTTTGTTTCTTAATTCTTATATATTCCCTTTTATCTTCCTCAAGACTCTTGTTTAAATATCTAACGCATTATCAATAAAATGTATGGCAGTTTCGTTTACATTCAACCATTATATGGTATGAGAGCCATAGCAAAATAGTAGATGTGCACCTTTTTTTTCCTGATCTAGTGGCTTTAGCTCTTCATGACAGCATGGTGTTGGATTCACATCAAAATAGAGAATTTTAAGGTAACGAAAATTTAAATTTTCTATTCTTGAAATGCGTAATTTTGGTGATAGTTTTTCTCGTGTGGCCAAACACACCACCATGTGTATAATTTTATCTATTACTATCTCATATGATTGATGTCTTTGTCAAGTTGATATAAAAAATGCCTTCTTGCATGGCACTCTTATAAACAAGGTTTACATGTCTTAACCTCTAGGATTTATTGACTATGATAATCCCACAACTGTTCATCAACTTCATAAGGTCATTTATAGGCTCAAACAAGCTCTAATGGTGTGATACTCTGAGTTAAAATCATATCTTGAGCCTATGAGTTACACTATGGCTCAATCTGATCATTGACCTTTTATCTTTGAGAATTGTGGGATTATTATTTACTTAACTATTTATGTTGATGATGTTATATCCACAGGGAATAATTCCACTGCCATTACCAAGTTCAAATCTTGGTGTTGAAGTTCGTTAGACTCCAAGGAGATTATATTTATCTCAACATAAGTATATCCTCTATACACTTGAACGTGCTAAGATGTTAGACGCCAATGCTATTTCTACTTCTTTGTCCCTTTCTCATAATCTTAAGCACGGTGATAGCCCCTTATCTATCCAATCTAAAGAAGTACATGACCCTTGTTGGTTGTCTTCAATATCAGCAATTTTCTGACCTAACATTATCTTTGTTGTCAACATGTTAGCCCAATTTTCAATCAACCAGCTAAATGTCATTGGGTGTCTCCCAAACGTGTTCTATATTATCTCAAATGGATGTCTCAATTTGGTATTTTTCTCTACAAAAATTCTCTTCTATATGTCCATGCTTACTTATATACTGATTGTAGTGGCAATAAAGATAATTGGAGTTCTATTAGTGCTTTTCTTGTTTTTCTTGGACGCAATTCTATCTCTTGGTGTTTTAAGAAACAATGGGCTGTTACACGTTCTTTTACGAGGATTGAATATCGATTAGTTGCTAATTAATACAATGGCTAAGTTTTACTAGGTTCCCAATCTTTTGAAAGAGCTTTTTATTTCTTTGCCCTAGTTGCCAGTTATTTATTATGATAATTTTGGAATCACATATCTTTGTGTCAATCCTGTTTTCCATTCTAGGATGAAGCATATCAAGATTGATTATTTCTTTGTCCAGTCAAAGATACGGCAAAATATTCTCCGACTATATCATGTATCTTTCCATGACCAACTTGTAGATTTACTTATGAAAGCACTCTCTTAGTATGATTTTAAGCGCATTAGATCCAAGATTGGTGTTTCATTTCAGCCTAACATCCTGCGGGGCATAATAAGGGAGGATCTTTGCCTTCCAGCAAGACTAATTATCAAATCAGTCAATAAAGATCCTACTTTATCTAATTAATAGAATCTTTATGATTTTGTAGTAATTTGATATTATTGTCTCTGATTTTATTTTGTGTTCTATTTCTTGTATATTCCCTTCTATCTTGACCAACACTCTTGTATAACTATCCAATTCATTTATCAATAAAATGTGTGGCATTCTCATTTAGATTCAACTTTTATACTAAGTACTCAATTTTTGTTCTAAAATTGGGACCTAAAGACCTGATTTTAGAACACATCATGAAACCAGCTCCCATCGGACAACTCCCATCAAACAGTATTGTTTGAAGGAGCTCTAGACCCATTTTTTTATTTGAAATCAAGGCCTCTAGACCCAATTTCAAAACACATCAGAAACCAGCTCTTGTTGGACAGCTTTTGTTGGAGATGGGGGTCGGTTTCCTAGTGTTTTGAAATCATGTCCTAAGAACCCGATTTCAAAACAAAAATCAGATCCCCATAATTAGGGGTGTTTATGGTATTTAAAATTATACCGAACCAAACTATACCGAACCGTATCATACTGAAAGTTAGACTTTTTTAAATAAATTATAAATTTTGGTATTAGGTAATACCGTATTAAATATTTTGATAGAATTTTGGTTTTATAAATTCAAAACCAAAAAAAACCATACCAAATATTATATATAATAATTTAATAAATTATTTATATCATATACAAACTAATTACATTTATAAGCATTAACTATAATTCAATAGTAAGTTAAAGAAATTAAAACATTAAGAACTTATACGAAAAAAGAAGTGTAAATATTAGAGATTAAAGTGCAAAAAGATTCCAATATATATTTCATACTTTTCCAACTAACTTTTTAACTTTTATACATCTATTAAAGAATGGGGCCATTTCTTTTTTTGTTTTTCTTTTTTTTATCAAATTTATATTATAATTTAATGAATTACTTACTAATTTATTACCTAATTTAAATTTATAAATTACTTAGCACATGGGAAATCTTAACTAAAAAAAAAACTTCTTAAATACACTTTTTTATTATAAATAAGTAAAAAATTTCACTCAGCATATCTAAAAAGTAGTTTTAGAAAAAAATTAAATGAAAAAATTATATGTAAAGAAATTTGAATTAAGTGTTAGACTTTTTTATCAAAAAACTAAAGTTAAAAAAATTACTGTCACCAAATAAATACAAATACTTAAGAATTGAATTTCAATTTTTAAAATAAAAATTATTAAATCTTATATTTCAACTATCAATAGAAAAATAAGTATAAAGTAATGAATACATATTTAAATAAAAATAAAATTAAAATGTGAATTATATTATATCAATATTATTATATATAATAATTTATTAAATTTTTATATTATATAAAATTATTAAACTTCTAAATAATTTGATTATAAACCATTAATTAAAGTATTTGTATTATACATAGGTTAATTAAACCCTCAATGATGGTAGGTTTTTAATTAAATTGATTAAAAATTTCATGTTGAATTTAATTAAACAAATTAACTTTTTCATTAGTTTTTCATATGATTTTTAATTTGTTTCTAATGCATTGTCAGATTAAGAATATAAAGTTATAGATGATTATTCATAAAAGTTTTAAAATTAAATCTTTAAATATAGAAAATTATTAACATTATATAATTTTAAAAGAATTTAATTTTTTCGTGTTGATTATATACTAAAAGAACCTTTTTTGAATGGTTTTGTAAAAATTTCATTAAGTACTTAAATACTTTAATATCAAAAAATGTAAAAATTACACTGAATCATACCGAAACTGAATAAAATTGAAGCAATGGTCTGGTATCTAAAAGTATGATTTTGATTTTTATAATAAAAAAATTAAAATAATTGATACGTTTAGATTTATGAAAAAATCGAAAAAAATCAAACCGTGATCACTCCTACCCACAGCCCTATTTCCAATAAAAATTCAAGTTAGAAGGACCCGATTTCTCTTCTAAAGTCTCATCCTTTGGGTTTGATTTTTTTAAAAAAATCAAAATTTCAAAACTCAATTTCTTAGTGAGAACAATAAAAAAATTTGTTTGGGGAACTAATTTTCAAAAATCTACCTATTTTTTTTATACAAGGGAATTATTAATATTAATACTAATATAAATTTGCCCTTGTACCTCTACGCCAACCATGCTAGTCATACCTTACACTTGTATCATTCTTTATTCTAAGTCTCCTTGAATAAACACGTTCTTTACCTCTACGCCAACCACGCTAGTCATACCTTATATTTGTATCATTCTTTATTCTAAGTCTTCTTTAATAAACACATTCTTTAATGCTTGATTAAGAAAGGGTTATCTTTTCAATCCCAAGACTAGATCAAGCCCATGGACTGGAAGACTGAGAGGAAGAATCTCGACACAATATCGAGATATCTTAATGCATAGTCATCGCATCTTGCTAATTTATGAAACTCGTCATCCTTGAAGTTTCTTCTTTTCCTTAAGAACTAAGAACCACTAATACACGCAGAAAACAAATTCAAAATTTTTTTCTTTTTTGGCTAGATAAAACAAATTCAATTTGGGCCAACGCAATTATGCAGCATGTTTTTTCGCGTTGCTGCCATGCCGCTTTGCTTACCAGTCGTCACCCTTTGTCCCTGTTATCCCGTTTCCCTATAGATTAATAAGCGTTCCATTTACCTTTCAAAAAAGATAGAGTTAACAGAAAACAGAGATGGGGACCTGGTTCATCATCATCGTTTCTTTATGCGTCGCCGTTCTCTTCAAATCCCTCCTCAACCTCATCCACCCCTTCTCTTTCTCTACCAAAAAGCTCCCGCCTGGGCCCTCCATCGTCCCCGTTATTGGCAACTTCATCTGGCTCCGCAAATCATTCCACGAAATCGAACTCCACCTCCGGAAATTCCGGTCAAAGTACGGTCCAATCATCACCGTCCAAATCGGGTCTCGACCTGCAATCTTCATCGCCAGCCACTCCCTCGCGCACCGGGCACTCGTCCAAAACGGAGCCGTCTTCTCCGACCGTCCCAAGTCCATCATTGACTCCATTTTCAATAGCAACCAGCACAACATCACCTCCTCTGCCTATGGCCCCACGTGGCGTCTTCTCCGTCGCAACCTTACCTCCGAGATCCTTCACCCCTCCCGTGTTAGATCCTACTCCCAAGCCCGCAGGTGGGTCCTCGGCGTCCTCGTGGGCCGCCTTCTGCAGGGCCACGCGTCTTCTTTCAGAGTACTAGACCATTTCCGACACGCCATGTTCTGCCTTCTGGCAATCATGTGTTTCGGTGACGGACTTGATGATGAGCAAATAAACCAGATCGAGACGGTTCATCTCCAGTACATTTTAAGTCTCCCCCGATTTAGAATACTCAACTTTTGGCCCCGAATTGGGAAGATTGTGTTCCGCAGACGGTGGCAGGAGATGATACAGGTAAGGAGAAATCAGGAAGACGTGTTGATTCCCCTAATCAGAGCTCGAATGGAGATTGTAAAAACGGCGACGTCAACAAGTAAAGACAGAACAAGGGAAAGAGGAGGAAGAAGAAAGCGTGGTGGCGTATGTGGACACGCTGGTGGATCTCGAGTTGCCGGAGGAGAAGAGGAAACTAGAAGACGGCGAGATGGTGAGCCTGTGCAGAGAGTTTATAAACGCCGGCACCGATACGACGTCGACGGCGTTGCAGTGGATCATGGCGAATCTGGTAAAGTATCCTTGCATTCAGGCCAAGCTGTACGAAGAGATCACTGGAGTTGTAGGACCGCCACCGCATATACGACCTGGCAGAGACCTAGCAGAGACTGAAATAATAAAGGAGGAGGATTTGCAGAGGATGACGTATTTAAAGGCGGTGGTGTTAGAGGGTCTCCGGCGACATCCGCCGGCGCACTTTTTGCTTCCTCATGCGGTGACGGAGGATGTGGAGTTTGAAGGGTACCATGTGCCGAAGGAGGCAACGGTGAACTTCATGGTGGCAGATATGGGGTGGGACCCCAAGGTGTGGGAGGAGCCTATGGATTTCAAGCCCGAGAGGTTCCTGACTAACACTGGCGCCGGCGCAGGCGGAGGAGGTAACTCAGAGCAGAAACACTGTGATGGTGGAGGAGGGGAATCAACTTCTTCTCTGTTTGATATAACCGGAAGCAGAGAGATCAAAATGATGCCGTTTGGGGCAGGGAGGAGGAGTTGTCCCGGAGCTGGATTAGCTCTGTTGCACTTGGAGTTCTTTGTGGCTAATCTGGTGTGGCATTTCGAGTGGACGGCTGAGGATGGAGACGAGGTAGATCTAACGGACAAACATGAGTTCACCATTGTGATGAAGTATCCACTGCGGCCCACGTTTCCCCAGGGTGCCTCCTCCACTGAATCGGTAAACAACCTCTTAAGAAAAACTCTGAAGAAATGATATGAAATTGCTACGTATATCAATAAAATACTTTTTTAAAAAACATTGTTTTTATTTTCCATTCTGTTTCAAGTTGCGAGAGTTAAAAATTAGTAATTTTTATTTTTTAACTTAAAAATGTAACTAGTAATTTTTATTTTTTAACTAAAAAAAGTAATTTTGTCTCTTTAGTCCTCAGCCAAGTGTTAGTGCATATGTTAGTACGAAAGCTGTGGAAAAATAAATAAAAAAAAAAATAATAGCCGGAGGTTGTTTTTTTTAAGGTATGTGGGCGAGGGTTGGCAGAAGCACATTTTTCATTATTTAATAGATTTTCATTTAAGTACAATGTATTATTGGTTGAAAGGATATTTTATATTATATTATTACACTCTTTCTTGCATTTCATGATCTGCAATTTTATTGATTAAATAAAATAGTTAAAATTAATTAATATGTGTAGTATAAGTAATAAAATATTTTTATATCATGAAAAAAATAAATTAAAATTCATGAATGCAAGCATTTAAAAATGAGTAATTATAACACTCTGAATAGAATTAATAATTATAAGGATCCAAAGAATATTGTTATATTTTAACAAATTTACTTCAAGCAAGACATTTACCAACTTACCCATGGTAACACTTGGTCATTACCCTTTTAACCAAACAAAAAAGAAAACTTGTGTCTCAAGTAAATTGAAACTACGTAAACTAAAGAACGGTAAATGAAATATTAGCTTTATATCTCAATCACATAACTCCTGACCAAAAAATAATTGTAAAAATAAAGCCAACTTATAGAGTAGGATAGTTATTTTTCAATGTAAATCTAAAATTTGAGATTGAGTTAGAGACGTGGACAGCTCAACCTCCTCCCTGGACAACCTTTTATATCAATTAATTAAGTTAAAATTAAATGGCGAAAATTCTAAGTAGGGAAAGAATTAAATTCATTATATTATCAGTGATGTAATTGCGTATACACGTATTTATAGGGTCAAGTGTAACGGCGTGGTGCCGCTGACCTTTATGTTTGGTTGTAATTTCATCACCATACTTTAGTTTAATAAAATTTAAAATTAGGTCCCTAAACTTCATAGTTTTGTACAATCTGGCAACTCTATTGGTCATCCTGAGAATATGACTACGGAGAGTCCATGCGGCCCATCCCTGTGACTCCCGCTTACATCAAGCAAAAGAGTTGATATTGTCAGCATCCACAAGGGCTCGTTGGTTATGTGGTGATTGGCAGTGATTGACGGTTGTCGTGGTAATTGATAGTAATGGCGATCGATAGCATTGGTAGTAGTTGGTAGTTGGCAGTTGGCGGTTGACAACTGTTGGTGATAGCAACGGGGAATATCTTTTAATAATTTAAATTATGAGTTAATAAAGATTATATTATTGAAATTAATATTTTAAAATTGAGTCCGACTAATCGATTCGCCCGTAAATTAGTTTAATAAATGATACGGGTGATATTTTAAAATCAAAAATTAAGTTAAACTAGTCAAATTTGATCAAAAATTAATAAAATTGACTAATTTTTACTAATTTTTAAAAACTGATTAAGAAACAACCTCTCAAATGACTCCAAACCACCTATTTTTAGTTTAAAAATTAAAACCACTCTCCTCTCCCTACCTCCCTCTCCCTCAAAATTTTCAAACCTATCTCTTCCTCGGGAGATTTTCAAAACATTTATGAGATTCCAGTTTAATTACAAAATCATTCCTCAACTCCTAAAGTTTAAAAATGACTTTACAGCACTATTGAAATCTAGAAATGTACTTGAAAATCTCCCACTCTCCCCCCAACATTGTTTCAAAATTTTCCCAAACCCCCCCCTTTCTCTAGTTGTATAAAAAAATTTAAAAAAAATATTTTTTACTAAATTTTTTTACAATATATTTTATTTAATTTAAATATAAAAAAATTAAAAGAATATAAAATAGTAAAAATTAGATATTTAGAAAAGATTATTTTTTGAAATTTTTAATTGAAATTATATATATGTATGTATATATATACTTTTAATTTTGAAATGAACTTGTACTAATATAAAATATATTAATATTACCATACTACCTATAATCTTAAATATTTTACAAAATTTTAAAAAAATATACAAATGTACTATATTAAATTTATTAAAATTTTAATTTATTATTTAAATATTTTTTATTATGGGATGTTTAACAAATCGAACCAAACAGATTAGACCGCATAAACTGCACCAAACGATATAAAATCGAACTAAACTGTATAATGTGGTTTGGTTTGAATTTGACATTTAGACAAACTATATAAATCGAACCAAAACATATAATTTATATATATACAAAACTAAAAATTCTATCTTTATTTATATAGTATATTTTTATTATTTGATTGTATATTTCTTCTTTTTGTTATATTTTATATTTATGTTCATTTTAATAATTGATTATTTTTTTAGAGTGTAATTTCTATTAGTAATAGTGAAATTCTATAAAATTGTATAAATATATTTATTATAAAATATATAACTACTATAGTTAATTAATAAATAACGAATTTATTAAGTTAAACTGTGGGAAAAAAATGGATAATCAATTTTTAAGAAAAACTCTGTTAAAATTTTAATAAAAATAGTGAATTAAATTTATTTTATTTTGTAAATTACAAATCGTGATTTGAAACTGAACCAAACCATAAATTATGATTCAATTTGATTTATAAAAATTATAAATCATAAAATATAATTCGATTTGAATTTAAATATTAAATCAAATTAAATTAAACTATAAATATTTTTATTTTTATTATTAATTAATTTAATTAATAATTAAATCAGTTAAATCGATTAAACTATAAGTCGGTGATTTTACCTATTAATGACTGGCACGGGTTCTAAAACATTGTTTGAAATGGCCATCTGTTTTGACACATATGCCTCCGTGCCTACCACGCTAGTTATTAACACTATATTTGCATCTTTCTTTATTTCAAGTCTCCTAATAAACACATTATTTAATGCTTGGCCAAAAAAAAAAAAATTATCTTTACTTGAGAACAAGGACGACCGATACAAGTAGATAAACAAATTCAAATTTCGGCAATGCAACATGCAGCATATATATTCGTCCTTGCCGCCATGAAGCTTTGCTCATCAGTCATCACATATTGTCCGGCTTCTCCTATACAAAATTAAATTTAAAAAATATATATTTAAAAAATGAAAAAAATTATTTACCATATGAAAAAATGAAGTAATAATATTTAGGAAATATAAATGATTAAAATAGTTTACATTTTATATAAATAAAATTTTAGTTTATTTTTTCTTACATTTATTGTAATAAAAAAATTAAAGAAAAATAAAAATAGGGCAACCTCTTGGTATAAGTCGTTGTTAAAGATTCTATTTTCATAGTTGTCTAAAATAGGCCACCTAACAATGGGAATAAGACCATTAGCACAGACTTAAAATTGTCACTTTTTTAGACCAATTGTTACTCTATTATTTATTTATTTTTAAATTTTTGATGTTGTAGTTGGAGTTAGAAAAAATTAACATATTTTTAATAAAAAAATTTTAATAAAATAATTAAAAATAATCTATTCATTAATTAAGGATATTTTCTAATGCGGGAAATTATAATATTACCAAGAGTTGTAATATTTTATGAATAAAAAGGGTAGAAAAAAGAAATTATTTATAATATTTAAAAATATTGATAAGTTAATATTTAAAATTCTCTGATGCATTCTGACTTTCAAAATCCATCTATAGTCAAAACAATTAATATTTCATTTTCATATAATCAAATAATATTAATACATAAACAAAAGAACACATATTATTAAAGAAATGAATTATCTGAAGCCATGACTAAGTTAAAAAAAATATATGTAAGCTGACAATTATTCAACGTAATATAATTTATGTGTTAGATAACTTTTAAAAACTTACTTAAAACATCTATATACATTATACAATACCAGGTTCAACTGTTCAATTATAACAACAACTCTACATGATATGACTTATGTCTTTAAGATTTCAAGAAAACAACACATACAAACATCATAATCTGGAAAATACATTTCATTCCAATAATGTGTCCTCTACTCATTACATTGCCATAGCTAAGTAATCTCTCCAAGCCGGTCCACTCTTGATATGCCTCTACATGAGTAATGTAATCTTGATTGCTAGGATAGCTCTCTTGGCAATCATTGGAGATTTCATGTTCCAAGTGATCGAGATGCATTTCCTTGCAAACAAAATTAATTGTGCTACAAGGCACATGTCATAATTAGGACTGTCAGTGGAGGGATTTTAATCCGAATCTGATTCGATTATTTAAAATCTTTAACTAATAAAAAATTTGATCGATATAATCTAATTAAAAAAATTCGTAATTCAAAAATAAATAGAGTGAATATGAATCTCACCTAATCGATCCATTAAAGATCCAAATCTGATTATAATATATATAGTATATATATAATATGTCATATATGGATACTATATTATATATATATATATATATACACACAAATATGTACACACAATTTATTATTGTGTTTATATGTAGATAAATTTTAGAAAAAGTAAATAAAGGTGCGTACAATTTAAATTTATAAAATTAAACAAACTTAGTCGAACAAAATGTTTTAAATAAAAATAATAATTTATATAATATCATTAAATCTTAATATTTTCCGTTTCGTTTATTTTTGTTTCAAAAATTTTGTAATTGAATAACTCATCATTACTTTTAATTATTCAAATTTCTAATATTAATTTCTACAAAATATACTAATTACATGTTTCATTTGTTAGATATTTCTTTTTTTTTTGTCATTAACCTTTGTGTGGATAAATGGCATAATATTTAATATAATTTTTACATTAAATTTACATTTTTTTTAGTTATACAAAAGTTTTGGTTAATGTAAAAAAAAAGGAATTTTAAAATAATATTTACACTTTTCAATCATATATTATGAAAATAACCAAAAAATAATGAGAATTTTCAAATTAATAACCATTATATTTTTTAAAGTTTTTCTTTTTTTAGTTTTAAAAATTTCTTTATTCGCATTCAGATTTTTTTTTTCGGATATCAGATTTTTCTCAGATTCAAATATGGTAATACTTATTACACATCGATCGGATATCGGTCGAATTCATATATAATATATTGTTATTGGATTCAGATCCCAATCTACCATAATCTGATCTGAATCCGACCCAATGACAGCCCTAGCCATAATATGCAATTTTGGACTTTTTAGGATAGTATGCTATACTCCTAAAAATGGACTGCTGTATTTTTAACAGTCTGAATGCTCACTCTATTGTATTTCTTGCTTTGGCATTCTTTGTATTAAAATATTCTCGATAGTTTTGATATGCTATTATCCTCGAAGCCTATTCGTTAAGGTGATACCACACCCTTAAAAATCCCGACTATTTTGTAGCCAAATCAGTACATAACAGTTTTCTACAAATGACAATTAGAACAATGAAAACCAATAAATAAACTAAGCAAAATAGGTCAATTGAAGGGAAGACATTATACACGCACCAGATAGCACCTTAAATCTAGTTGGTCTTGAGATTGCATCTCGCAAGAGCCAACTATTAGCCATGACTCTTTCCATCCGAACAAACACATAAATAAAGGTAAGATTTGTATTGCAAACACCAAGAACATTTACTGCAAACTCCCATTTATGGGTACGATACTTGCGTTTTACTTGCTATCTAACTTTTGCTTGTATGAATATTCCATCCAATCTCCCCAAGCATCCTTGCTTAACACTCATTAAAAAAGCTTGCTTAAAAATTATGGGCACATTGTGAGCATACTTAACATTCATTTAAATGGTGACAATTTATCTAAAATGATCTCTATCATTCATTTGCATAGTTATTATCAACTGGGTTTGGATGTAACAATAGTATGCAATGGAGTCTCAACACTACTATCAATACAGAGTTAAGGCACTTACTAATTGTATATGCTAACCATTTAAAGTTAAATTTGATGATTCGATTCTTCTTATGATAACCTAAAACTACAATGAACATCATAGCTACTTTCCAACAAAATACACAATCTAACAAACACATTCCAACTCTTTCTAAAATTGTCTAGATAAGTTATATCATTCTCTTCAAGTACACTTGATAGGAATGCAATCTGAGTGGTTATTTTGGAATCATTCAATATCACTTAGCATATCTTCTATTTCAGTTATACGTTCGTACATGTATATATTTTATAGTAATGGTAGATAATAATTAGGAAAATAGTCAATTCCACATTATCTCATCTAAAATTTAGCCTTTCAATGTTACGCCTTGTTTGGTCCATTGCTAATGACTGTGTGATAAAAAAAAAAAAAATATATTTATATATACAGTATTAATCAAAGATAAAGAAGATATTCTATAGTCCTCAACCCACACCCACTCAGTAGAAAACACTTTTAAACCATCTAAGATTATCAAAAATAAAATAAACATATAGATTACCTTTATTTCTAACCATTTTTTTTACCAAATGAAGTCTATTTAAATTCAAATTTACTCTTCTAGAAATTAAACGGATGAACCCATTAAGTCTTGGAGGTTCATTTCCAAATACCATTTGTCTTATTGCCTATACAATCCAAACGGGTTAGAATATTGATGTTCTACGGGGCCAATCTTCTACCTTTTCTATTAATTTTTATTGTTAAATTTCAATGAATATGTCACCTTATGCAATGGTGCCTTAGGATCACTATTGTGGCACTTAAAAAATTTCACAGCCTTGCTAGTGAAAACCGCTGTCAAATTCCCCACACCCCCCCCCCAAAAAAAAAAAAACAAGTTTACCAAATAAACTTGCTTTCGATATTTGTATACAGATTCATGTGCTCCTCATTGATACCAGTTGCAGAATTACTAAGATTATCATAAACATTAGATTTTAAAAATCAACAAATGATTTATGGAAAGCAGAAACATAAAAGATACCATTGATATCAACACCAGAACGAAGAAGAAAAACATACTTATCCATTAAAAAAAAAAAAACCTTCCTGTTCTACTATTTCACAGATTTCTTACTCCAATCAATCATGAAACCAAGAAGTCTTTGGTCTTTATCAAACAATTTAACATTAAAAGAAAAACACTTTTCTTGGCAAGATTTGTTGCGGTGCATTAAGCATCAGAGATATACAACGATATTCCTGTTACATAGAGACACAAGGGGATACTTATGGTGATGAAGAAGAAGGAACAAGGGCAAGTGCTGAGCGGATATGAAACAGGGGCAGAAGGGAAGAGTAAGAAACAAAGGTGGAGCGAAGTCGATTGACTTCAGCATCTTGGCGAGGGACGAAAGTGCACTGAAGACAACACAGAGGCATGCACGAAGATGACAATCATAGATGCTGGGTTTGGCATAGAGAAGAGAAGAGATGACGAACGAGTGAAAAGTAATTCAATTC
>CAJVSB020000468.1:0-46743 GCA_911865555.2 Thlaspi arvense | reverse complement strand
TTGCTTCATTTTTGTTCCATTCTAGATCACGAACTCTCTAAAATATCTTATTACTATAAAATTTTGTTTAACTGTAAAGTTTTATGTTGTATTAGTTATACTTATTCCTTATTCTCATATATGCATGTCATTATTCACTAGGTTTACCAACTCACTCTTTATTATTTATCAGACTTGGAGTTCAACATTCCTTCAGATTTTGCTCTTTGAGGAGTGTCCACTATTCGACTTCTGGATTACTACTCGTGAATGTTAGTTCTATTTCTATTTCTAATTTTTGTTAGTTTTGAGACTTCAATGGACAAGCTCTATTGACTATAGTCAGGTTTTTTTTTATGTGTTGACAGATGTCATAATTTGGATTACATTTCTGTCCAGACTTTATTATTGACATGAGATTGGTTCAGTGATTCAGATTCATATCATGGATTCAGTGTTACTATTAAGTTTGTTAAGTTGGATTCTATTCTATCCTTAATGCCAGTTACAGATCCAAGGTCGTGACATTAACTGATTTTATTTTGGAAAACTATCAAACATTGCTTTTTTGACACTTTTTAAATTGTAAATGAATTTTTTGTTTCACTGTCAAAACTGTTCTATTTGTTACTGAAAAACCATTTAAGGGAAATATGAGCTATTCGAACACTGTAACTAAATAGTAGGCGTGCTAGACTGTATGCACCTTGGACTATATCCTTAGCTAGTAAGAGTGGCACCAAACTACCATATTTGACTGACATGGTTGGATTGTATGACTGTACACCGGCGGAGTGAGAATAGCTAGACAACTAATCACTATACTGTTTATATTCGAAATTATAAATTCCTTAATGTCTTGACAATTGTGAACTTACTATTTTATTTTAAGATTTTCTATTATAAATTGTATACTTATCACTTGTCCTTACAGATACATGTTATTATCCACTGAGTCTGTCGACTCATTCTTTATTATTTTTCAAATTTGGAGTTTGATATCCCTTCTAATCCTACTATTTCAAAGAAGTTCATTGTTCATGGTGATTTGCTATCGGTCGTAGATGTTAGTATGGTTTTATTTTTAACTTTTGTTAGATTTTTGAGATTTTTATAGATGAATTCATTTAACTATAGATAAGCTTCGAATGATGCATTATCGAGTTATTGAGATTCAAGTTATATTCAAATATTTTTTTAATTTTATATGAAGTATTTGTTTAGTTGTTTTTTGATTTATATTAAAGATACAGGATGATTGATAGACTTACTAGGTTTTTGCTCTTAGTGCCAAAATGTATGCAATTCTTAGATCGTGACAACTTGATTAAAGATTTGAGATAATCTCCTTATTGTCTAGTTTTTTTATATTTAGGATTTTAGCTATCTTATGATTATTTTTCTCTATGATTTAGTTTCTTCAATTTTTATCTTTTGGAGGTTTTTATCTTTTATGAACCATTATAAATAAC
Organism: Thlaspi arvense; assembly: GCA_911865555.2. Lineage (NCBI taxonomy): Eukaryota > Viridiplantae > Streptophyta > Magnoliopsida > Brassicales > Brassicaceae > Thlaspi > Thlaspi arvense. The sequence continues at coordinate 45,292 of CAJVSB020000468.1, read as the reverse complement.
TACCATATAATCTCTTTATAATTTATTCAATCATTTAACAACTTTCAATGATATGATATTTTATAAAACAATCAATGTGTTGCATTGTAATCCGAATTCGATCTGAATTTGATCTAAAATTTATGACTCGAATCTAATTAAAATATTCAATGAATTAGATCCAGTAATAAATATCTATAATCCGAGATTAATAGATTGGATATGAAATTAAGTAATCTAATCAGTTAAATATCCAAATTCAAAATTTAACAATATTTTTTAATTAAATTAATAATCTTACATATATGACATTAATAAATTCAAATTTTTAGGGACTAAATTGAGAAATTAAAATATTCAAGAACCAATATGATTGATGAAATAAAATTAAGAGATTTAAATATAAAATATGATTATTTTCTTGTCAGACTAGATTTTCTTATCAAATGTTGTATTATTTTTCGAATTTGGATATAGATTAAACAAATATATAAATCATATAAGATTTCGAATCAGATTTAAATTCGAATATAGTAATAGTTAATTAAATTCGAATTCAGATATATTTGATTTGATCTAAATCTAACCTGTTGATTATGCCAATATTTTAAAGTGGATTTTATAAATTATTCTATGGATTTCAAGTGCCATTAGTGGCTTATATGGTATAAATTGCCTGTCATATGCATGTATCCTTTAGGTCCTATTTCCGAATTAATTTTTTAGAATGATCCTTAAAAAAAAAAAATCCTATGCCGGAATTTCCCCCTTTTCATTTCTTTCTAAAGCAACCATAGAGTCGGACTCACAGTGTTGTTAGGCCACTCCTACATCTTCAAGGCCCAATTCATGTTAAACCCAGGAACGATGCCAAACCCAACTACCTATTCTCGGCCATACCAAAATGGCAATGAATGAACCCAAAACCCACGAAGCCAGTAAAGTAAATGAACCCAACCCACTAATCAATCTGTCTTTGTCACGAATATATTTCGCAAGTTCATAGCCTTCTTTCTGTTTCTCTTTCGATTGTCTAGCATGTCTCATATCTTATAGCACCGCCTTCCCTCTCTTGAAAAAACGTTCCTCGTTTCAATGGGAGTGGGGTGAGTTTACTAGAAATCAATGGTCTTGTTAGATTAATAGTACAAGTCTTGTCCACTATTGTTCAGGTCATCTGTAAATTTGTTGTAAATTTTCGTTAAGATATGTAATTTTTCCCTGTCCTTAGATTGCCGAGCCTCCCTTCTCTCAACCTTTTTATTAAAATAAAAAATTCGCGTCAATGCCTCCACGTTTTGAACATAGAAATGATAGATGCAATATGCTCTAAAAGAATATTCCAATACGTTGCAGAGTCACACTAAAATTTCGTAATGAAACTGAATTTTCAACCAATATTATAATGATAGATGCATGTCAGTATCATACAACCTAAACAAGTACATCTTGTAGCACTGAGAAGAAAAAAATTAATACCATTTAATATTTATCACAAAAATTATTCAATTCATAATAAGGTTATTTCTTTAGCTTTGTCACCCAGCCCATGCAATCTCCACATTGCAATCCAGCCATCGTGTATGTTCAAAGCGGTGTTTGTAAATACTTCTTGAAAGTTAGAGTTTAAAACAAATAATAGTAGACATAGTTTATAATCAAATGTTTTTGTATCTTTATAAAATAAGTTTTAAAATCTCAAAAATAATAAAATTAGTATTTGGGATATAACATTTATAATTTACTTTAGTTAGAAGAAAAATTTTGAAAAAAAAAAAAAATTTTTAAAAATTCCAAAGGGTAATTTTAGATTTTAAAAAATTAGAAAAAAATCTCAAATAGTTTCTACTTAATTATAATAATGCCACTCATATTTGAAGCATCTCTTCCTAAATTTCTAAAATTTGTTTCTAATTCTATTTTTTCTTACTTAAATGAAGAAAATTAGAATTTAAAAGTATATTTTCAAATATTTTAAAAATAATTGTAGGTATTAAAAAATTCAAAATCATGTTTGAAAAATTCTTATAAATATGACTTGGGGTGAATAGTATACAACTAAGGGAAAACATTGGCCGCCAAAACTATAGGCATTCCAGGTGTACCATGTATTATGAAAAATCATTGCATCCTTTTATCGCTACCCAGGTTAACCAGGAGGCAGATGAACTGGTCTATCAAAAATTTTGCAAATAATTTTATAAGTGGGTGGATGCAATGCAATAGAATACGGAAATGAAAATCAAATTTAAGCAAGATAAGAAGAAAGAAAAACTGATAAATTCTATTTTATTCATATTTTCGTAATTAATTCGGTTAAGATTTATCTTTTATTTCTTGTCAATTTTGGTGTGAAGAGGCTTTTAATTGAAGAATTCATTCCATCTTTCATTTCTTATTATTTTAAGTAAATAGGCATTTATGCGTGGAAATTTTTGTTTCAGAGTTGAAATTTCCAGCTGAAGGATTTGGAGAAATTGGTGGAGTGTTTCTGTAATTTTTGTTTGTTCAAATCCGGATCCAGCAGCTCAAGCCCAAGTCCAGCAAAAGAAGTTCAGTCACAGCTAGTTAAATCCAACAGAAATCCTGCAGCCCAATTTCAACCGAAGCATATGAAAAGCCCAATTCAGCAGCGCCCCAATCCATTTGATAGCAGTAAAGCCTAGTCCAGTAGTCTTAACAGCATCACATTTCTGCAGAAAAGCCCAAAGCTAGGGATTTATCATGGTACAAAGCATACAACAACTGTTCTGACCAAAGTCTAGTCTTCTAGTGACAAACAATCTTTTAGGTCTGGGATGAGCACGTCCTACTCTCCCGAGGAAGAGTACCTTATGAAGAGGAGTACCAAAAAGATAAAAAGCGAGCAACAATAGTTTAACTCTTACAAGTTGAATGGATTGGTGGGTTACGACAATATAGCGGATGAAATAGGGGGACCTCAAAGGGGAACTAGAGCATGGAATGAGGACCTATAGGACTCCTTGTGGGGTAGCAAGTGAGAAGCGATCAAAGAAGGAATGAAGTGGAAGAGGGCGGAACAGAAGACGAGACCAAGGTAGAGGACCCAAAAAACTAATTACTTGATGACTAGTTACCAGACTTCCAAGTGATTGAGAAGAAGATGGGAGCTCAAAACTAGCCTTTGTTTGTGTTCGGTAGAAGATAAGAGTGCAGGATTCAAAGGCCTTGGAGGTGTGCTCTTATCATCAAGTTGGTTGGAAGATTTACTGGATTCAAAGCTTTGAAGGCTAGACTACTGAGGATGTGGTGCAGGAAGTGCTGTCCATAATTGACATTGGTAAGGGATTCTTCCTCGTTAAGTTCTCTAGCAAATATGACCTGGAAAATGCCCTAAGATGTGGTCTATGTGTGATTTATGACCACTATTTTACGGTTTGAGAATGGAGCCAAATTTTGATTCGGATGATATCCAGATTAAGTTAGTGGCAATGTGGGTGAGGCTCCCCAATCTCCCCATTGAGTACTACCATAAGAAAATCCTTACCTTTATTGGTAATAGGATTAGTAAAACAGTAAGGATTGACCTCATAATAGCCCTACAATCAAGAAGAAAGTATGCATGCTTATGTGTGGAGGTGGGCTTGACTAAACCTCAAATCAAGGAGCATGTATAAGGTAGAGTATGAGGTGGAGATTAAGGTTCCACGAGGCAGTTGTCAAATTTTCAGACCATTGTCCCATTCTAGTGTGAGCTAATAAGTATGATCCTAACAGGTTAATGAGACCCCTCGAGTTTGAACAAGCTCGGATGATGCATGTAGACTTTCAACGTTGCATCAAAAGGTCTTGGAACAATTCAATGGAGGTAGTCAAGAACCTGCAAGAGACAGCAAGGATCCTGAGGGTTTGGAATAAGGAGGTGTTTGGCCATATAGAAGAAAGGAAAAGGAAGCTAATGGCAAGATTAGCAGACATACAAAAAAAAGATGGCAAAAAGATAGGAGAAGAGCACCTTCTTACAGGAGCTAGAGAGGAGCCTTAATTTAGAATTAAGTCAAGCCCTGTCTCAAAAAGAGGTATTATGGCATTAGAAGTCTAGAATAAGGTGGATCAACGAGGATAAAAATACCAAGTACTATCATCTCAAGGCCATTAGGAGAAGGAGGAACAAAATCCCAATGCTTAGGAGAGTGCTGGTGTCACAGCCCAAACCCAGGCCCGTGACCAGCACTAAGGTCTCCCGACCCTAATCAGCCTCACAACAACAAACTCATACTCATAACAACCAAAACATATATGTACATCTCAAACCATCCAATACAAATCTAAGATTCTATCTGAGTGATAAGGGGAGCACTAGAGTGCAAAATAAATAAATAAAGAAGTCGCCCGTACATCAAATGAAGTGGCAAACGACCGTCTCAACCCTGGCACGCAACTCAAGAACAACAACCTATATTTGAAAAGTTTATAATAAGTGAGTCATGAAATTCAGTGAATATAGATGATACCTAACCTATGCATGTTAGAATATGCATCATGTCACAGATCGAAAGCCATACATACATATACAAAAATGAATAAGACATATCAAACATACTCTAAAAGATACTGTCAACCAAACATCACATTATATCACATCACAGCACATCAACTCATATCACAACAGTGGACCCAGGCCTACTCACCACAAGACACTACGGATCACCGTACTCCAGCCGAGTTCCTAGCATGGTAGCCATCTCACACGACCCAGGCCAACTCACCACTGGACACTACAGACCGCCATACTCCAGCCGAGTTCCTGGCATCGCGGTCACCCCACACGACCCAGGCCGACTCACCACTGGACTCTATGGATCTGTACTCTAGCCGAGTTCCTGGCATCCCCACATCACATCACATGACACCTTCCTCACACACAAGTCAAAAATAGGTACACATACACATACAAAGTTCACATCTCCCAAAATCAGTGGTACATACCTACATAGTTCACTAACAGTTCACAAAACACATAACACACATTCCAAGATTCATATATCAAGCATAGTTTCGCAAATTCATGTAGTCATCATGCTAGGAAAACAAGCATTAAAATACATGCATAGAAAGGGTATCATCACTCACCGTACAAGCTAAACAAAAAGGAACTCCTGATCTCTCTCACTCAACTTGCGGACCAGGACATGCTTCATCTAGTGTATCTGTAACAAAAAATACACAAAATCATCACCAACACCGAAACTAGCACAAAAAAAGGCTTAACAGCCTCAAACCAGACTCAAATCCCAAATTGGCCCTCTGGCACGCATGTCGAGAAAACACAACCTATCACTAGAACCTACGTGACCCACTAACATGCAATCATCCAGCTTAACAGCTCACAACACTACTGAACCAACCTCCAAAATCCTCAATTTTAGTGAACCGACCTAACCCAATCCAAACATACCCCGAACTCAACTCGATTGGCTATGAAACCCTCAAAAATGAATTCAGAAGGCTCAAAAACCTCAAGAACCACCCTGAACAGGCCAAGAACCTCTAAAAATTAAGCCAAACTGGGCCAAATATCCTAATCATAAGCATCGACACGCAAATCGAGGCCGATTCACCTTGAATCGATGATCCAAACATCACTAAATTTCATGGCCAGCTAGGTGTCATCATATTGAACCAGGAACTGGTTCAATCTCCCCAAGAACTGGCCTTAAAACTAATGAACTAAGCACCCTAAGGGCACCACACTAAACCGGCTAATTCACCTCGAACCGGCCACCCAAAATTTTTCGAACCCACTTGGTTTGATAGGTATTTTCTTTCCGAACCCAAAACCGATCCAACTTTCTAAATCTAAGTCCATTATACCACTGAACTGGCCGGTCAAACATTGAAACCGTTTCTGGCCGGTTCAGTCAACTCCAAAATCCTAATCTCTCAAATTTCGGATTATGCTATCCTCCACTATTCCAGACAACCCTTATTCTTGATCTCTTATCCCCAAGGATTGCCTATTCCCAATTCCTGCATCTAGGTTGACTCACTGGTCAACCTAGTTGATTTGTTTAGTGGGCTGAGTCAACTCGCGGGTTGACTCAGTCCACCCCAGTACAGTAGGCCAGCCTGGCACAGTGGGCCGGCCCACGGGCTGTGGCCCAACCCGATTAGACCCTGGCCTAACAAGCCCGACCCAAGCCTACACGGACCCAATTTCATCCGGGTCCGTCTTCTCTACCCGGCCCCTTGGTCCAGACATGCACCCCCCCTCCTAGGCTGGCCCGTGGCTTAAGCCGCGGGCCTGCAACCCTGCCAAGCCGAGCCTAGGCCTAATAGCCCAGGTTGACCCCTGTACGGGACCTAGACCCAGCTGGCTCCCGTCTTCTTTGCCCGACCAAGACACCCGAACCCCCTCCCCTATACGTAGAACCCGGAACTCAACATCTGAAACAAATTCAAGAATCTAACCTGCTTGTTTCAATTGAAGGCCCAAAACCATCCAAGTCAAACCCCTTAAGCCTCACGAAGCTGGTTGATCGAAGAGAAGTGAGCTAAACCACCTCCAATTTCCAGAAACCCAGTTCCCGCATGGATAGCCGGCCGAACCAAAAACTCCCGAATTCCCCCTCCTCTCTCTCCAAAACTCTCAAATTGATCACTCCTTTGCAATCTACACCACAAATTCTACCTTTACAGCTGAAGTTGGGGAGTTGTTTAACTCAGATTAGCTCGAATTTTTGTGGGCGAACCCTTCAGTCGCCGACCGACCGAAACTTTTGGGTCTGTCACAATCCGGTCCCTACAATCTTAATTCATCACAATTTAGTCCCTATGTTATTTCCAAATCAACCCCGTACTCAATCATCCTTTGGCTCTGGTCTCCCTTCTGCGTTTCCTTTTCAATTTAACCCCCAAGTTTTCAAAATTAGCCCCTAATCTTTTCCAAGCTTTGTAGAATCACCCAAAAACCTTCAATTTGTTCACTGACACCCCCAGACCTATTAATTTCATGTAATTTCTAAAAAAAAAAAAAATTTGGGTCATTACAGCCGGTCAGTGGGAGGATGATCTAAAGAAACTCCAGGTCTTGGCTATGGAATTTTACAAAGGTCTCTACTCGGAAGAACAAGAGATTCAAGGTACTCCTCCCTTGCCCCCTCCTTTAATTCCATTTCTTCAAAGGAGTTAGCTTTACTTCATAGAGTTATTTCAAATAATGAAGTTAGAGCAGCATTTTCTAACCTCGGGCCATTTAAGGGCTCAAGTTCGATTGTGTTCTCAACTTTATTCTATCACTTGCCTTGGTCTTTTGTGGGTATATAGGTCATAGGCTTTGTGAGAGTAGTGGTGGAGGGGAGTAGATGTAGGTCCAATCAACGACACATTTTTAGTACTCATTCCAAGGTTGGAGAGGCAGAAAAATGTTTCACAGTTTAGACCTATTTCAAAGCTCTAGCTAACAGGATCAAGATGCTTCTTTCTAAGCTCATTTCGTGTTTCCAGTCGAGCTTTATTCTATAAGGGAACGTTAAGGTAATATAATCATAGCTAAGGAGATTTTCCACTTGATGGGGAATATGAGAGGAGGGAAAGGATTTTTTGCTATCAAGATTGATCTCGAGAAGGCAAATGATAGAATGAAAAAGAGCTTTATTAGGGGGTCTTAGAAGAGACTGAGATGGAAAGGAGGCTTATTGATGTAATAATGGGTTGTATTACATCAGTAACTATGAAACTATTGTGGAATGGGAGTATCATTGATAGCTTTCAACCGAACAGGGGCCTAAGACCAGAAGGCTCAATCTCTTCATACATCTTCATGCGGTGCATGGAGAAGCTATCACAATTAATTGAGGATAAGATCTTAGCTAAGCAATGGCAACCCATGAGAGCAGGTAAGAGAAGTCCTTTGGTCTCTCACCTCCTTTACGTAGATGACCTTCTCTCATTTTCCCATGTAGATTATGATCAAATTAAGGGTGTTGTAAGGTGTCTAGATTGGTTTTATAGAGCTTTAGGATAGAAAATCAATAATAGAAAGTCTACCATCTTATCCTCAAGGAATGTAAGAGGGATATGTGTAAGAAAATTGTGGAGTATTCAGGATTCAAGGTGGACTGTGACCTGGGTACTTATCTTGGGGTCCCCATTGCCAACAGGAGGGTTGGAAGGAAATTTTTCCAGCATATTATTAACAAGGTAGCCTAGTAAGATAGAAAGCGAATCATCTCTCTATCGTAGGTAGAGTGACCTTGGTCAAGTTGGTACAAAGGTGTGTCCTCATATGCTCTATGATGGTCTGCAATCTACCAAAGTCTATAGTCAGAGAGTTGGAGAAGTTGCAGAAGATTTTCATTTGGGGTCAAAAAGATAACGTTAAGAAAATGCATCTAGTATCCTAGAAAACTATATGTACTCTAAAGGCATACGGTGGCTTGGGTGTAAAACGTCTTCTGAGGATGAATGAGGCATACATCATAAAGCGAAGCTAGAAAATCAAGCAAGGGAGCTTAACTCCATGGATTGAGGTTCTTAGGGATAATGGCATGGGTTGTAACTAGTTGACTTCCATTACCCATTGGCAATATGACTCCAAGCTTTGGCAAGACATTGTTAGAGGTTGAAATGCTCAATCTAGGTTCAAGATGTAGAGTGTGGGTGATGGGATAGTGGTCAACTTTTGGGAGGATCGCTGGTTAAGGAAAATGTGAAGCTCCGTGATTTCAGACTTGCTCACAACCAAGGCGATAATGTGTGCAAAGTGAATGATATGGTGGGGGCCAATGGGGTCCAAATCCAAAACTGGGTCTAGATAGACTTATTTGGCCTAGCAAGGGCAGCAAGGAGTTTAGCATGCGAAGTGCTTATAGATTGCTTCGTGACTATAGCCAGTTGGAAAGGGATGAAATCTGGAGTAAAATTTGGAGATTACAAGCCTTGAGAGAGTGTGGAGTTTTATTTGGTTGACCTTTCATGGGAAGCTACATATAAACGAGAGGAGATCAAGGAGAAGCAGTTGTGATCTAAGCTGTAAGGTGTGTGGCCATGTGATAGAATCCATTATACACGTTCTCAGTGACTGGCCAGTGGTGGTGGAGGTGTGGAAAGCTCTAGTGCCCCTAAGCCATCTTGGTTATTCATGCTTGAGGCGAGGGACTGGTTGAAACAGAATATAAAAGGAGAGTGCGAAGTGTTTCCAAATTAGACAAGGGGACCAAGTAGACGATTACTGTCTAGTTGATCTAATCCTGAAGAAACAAAACCATTTTTGAATATAATTTCCAAAGACTAAAAAACCTGAGAGTTATTGATTGATGGATGACCGATAGCAATCATACAGTCCACAAAATGGATCCTAACATCATTACTAAGAGTGACCCCCAAGAAAGGTGATGTCTCCCGAGAGGAAGGTGGGTCAAGCTTAATACATATAGTGCTTATAACTCAATCTCGAAGAAAGCCAGTTGTGGGTGACTTCTGAGAGATTGCAAAAGGTACTGAATTATAGGCTTTTCTAGATACATTGGTAAGGCATCAGTGCTAGTGGCTAAAGCTTGGGATATTTGGAAAAATCTGCAAATAGCTTGGAATCTGGGTTACAAAAGAGTCCAATTAGAGATGGATTCCAAAGAGATGGTGGATATTTTATGTGGAAAACACAACGGGAACTCAGAGATCACTTCCATTGCCTCTAGGATAACTGTTATGATAAAAAGTAATAGCAAATTGAAATTAGATACATTGGAAAAAGGCATAAATTCTTGCACTAATCTTAGCCAAACTTGGCCTTGAGTCCACGACCAGTAAAAATGATTGGGGTTTCCCTCCCCATCCATTGGATGGTATGCTTTATCAGAAAGTTTGGGGAGTCCCAAGTTTAAGTAGTTAGTTTGTGTTCTTTGAATTTTGACCCCTCTATGTCACCCAGAGAGAGAGGGGAGGGGGGGGGGGGGGGGGGGTGACGGAGGGACGGAGGGAAAAACCCAAAACTGGAAGCAATAGTGTAGCAGAAGCCCAAGCGTGGGGAGAAGAATCAAAGCAGGTGCAGCAATCCAATTGCCAACCCATGTAGCATCAACTTGTAACCCCAAAGATAACCAAATCCAATTTGGCTCAAGGATACCTTTATTGTCATAAGAAAATTAATAAAAAAGATGGCCAAATCCTAAACCCAAAACTTTTTCAAAATGATTTAATATTTGTAAGATATATTTAAAAGTCATGAATTCGCCCCGACCCTCTTTCCTTGCCATAACTTAAGTATTGCCCAATTTAGACTTCCAATATACCCAAAAAAAAAAAAGGAAAAAAAGATAACCAAACCTTGTAACTAAAAATAGAAATGACCAAACCCAAAACAAAATTAAGCAAGGGATTGCACAGTCGAAGCAAAGCCGAAATGGAATGCCATGTGGGAGAAGAAGTCTTAGGGGAGTTGGCAATAAATTTATTCGAATATAAAATACAAATATATTTATCTACTAATGAAAACTAAATTGGGGTACATTGTTAATGAATTTATTTTAAATTTAATTCACATAAAACATATCATGAATGTTCTTAATGAATTTATTTTAAATTTAATTCACATAAAATATAATGAATTGGTTTAATTATATGTGCTTATAATGTTCTGAGCGATACTATAAACATTTCAGGACTCCAGGCTAGCAAAATTACCTGTTCGTTAATTAGAGAAGTTAATTGGATGTCCAAAAGAAGTGTTAGAGAGCAACCGTAATCCTGAGCCTTAATATCTTGAATTTCTAGTCAATTTCAAAGAGATTCAATTTACCAATAAGAGCTCAATAATACCCAACCACTAGTTCTTATTAGATGCCTCGTCACCTCAAAATATATATACTCACTCTCAAAGTGAGCTTTCTCCGACCTTGGAGGTTGACAAGGACAACAATAGAGGTACCAGGGGCACTCTCAACTCAAAAACCTCACTTCAATTTAAATAAATACAAGAAAATAAGTGTAAAAAATAGAAATATACTCTTCTTGGATACACCACAAATATAACTCTTAAGCGAAAATTATCAAGAAGGATAAGAAATTTGGGCTCAAACTCTTTGATTGCCACTTATTGCTTTGATTGCTTGTTCTTGACTGGTGAGACTGCTTTGATAAGAGTTTAAATAACTAGAGTAGGTGGAAAACGATTTTAAGACAACCTAGAGTGTAATAAATGAAAAATTAGCCGTCTTTCAAAAAAAAAAAAAGAAAAAGAATGGTCAATTTAATTTTGTAATATAATATATTTGAGAAATTAGTCAACCATCAATCTCCAAAAATATTCAAAAAACAAAATTCAAATCTACGACAGGTTAGACATCTAATCAAATGACCTTGTGGACTAATTCAAAACTCTTGTTCATATGGATAGTCACCTCATCATCAATAGCTTACACAACTGTCCTCTCAAACGGGGTTCTCAAAAGTTTGCTAAAGTTGCCTACTCAAAAAGATAATCAACTATCTCCTCAAACTCAACTCTATAAAGTTTGTTCTCAATTATCTTATTAAATAAGACTTATAACTTTTGTAATTTAAATTAGATGAGTTGATTTGAAGAAAGATGTAATTGACTACGTTTAGTGCAAGAGCAACAAATTGAATTCTTCGGCACTTTCAATTGAAACATATTTGTCTATAAAATTTATTCTCAATTATCTTATTAAATAAGATTTATAACTTTCGTAATTCAAATTAGATGAGTTGATTTGAAGAAAGATGTAATTGACTACGTTTAGTGCAAGAGCAACAAATTGAATTCTTCGTCACTTTCATTTGAAACATATTTGATAGCAAATCCATCAGAGTGTTTTGATGATATTTAGAGTTAAATTACGCCTAGAAATCATTTGTTATTACAATAAATATCCTCTACCCAATATTATATATGTTAATTCATTAAAAATTAAGCAACTAAATGTCACGCCCCACCTTGGGAGCGCGACCAGCACCAAGATTGGCGTATCAACCCTAGTAAGTCTCAAACTCCAACAACAGAAAGACATAGTCTCAGGATAACCATCACTATGTATATATAATCAAAACATGTCTGAACAATATATGGAGCGTCTAGAGTACAAAAGTAAATATATAAAAAGTGCCCGTACAATCAAGTCAGTGTAGCGATGACGAAACTGTCACTAGAGCTACTGCTACCAATTGAAATTGAAATCTGGAAAGTGGGGGAGGAAATGGGTGAGTACAAAATTCAGTGAATAACAGTACTACTCTACACATGCCATGACAGGAATCGTAACCATCCAAAACACAAGTATCATCTCCAAATTAATAACACAGTTTACGAAAAGTCACATTTGCCTCTGATAACACATGTATTTTATATATGCACAGTCAGAATCAAAAAATTCAAAAATCTGTCGAAGTATCAAAACGTATCGCATATCACATGTCAGAAATCAGAGCCACATATGGACCTAGGGCACTTCCTGCAGGCTAAGAGTAAATAGAGCAAGATACTTTTGTTATATTTTTATTATGATGGTGAGGACCCCAATTTCATAATAAAAAGACTGCAAAAGGCCTATTAGGGTGTCACCTTATATTCTTGTGTTTAAATTTCTAATGCCTACCTCTCCTAGAATTATCTTAACATTTGACCTTCTATTTTATAGATGGACCCTCTACATGATATACATACTCCTTCTCGAGACATAGTGGACCCTGAAACATCAGGAAATCCCTCCGGAGGATAAGGGATTCTGTCTTTGAGAGGAAGGGGCCATCATGGATGGCACGGGAGAACCACAGACAGCCTAAAGAGTCAACTGTTAGTGAGAGCGTTGCACTCTCCTCTGTAGCTCCCAATATATTGATGGACATTCTTACTAGTGTTGTTCCAAAAGACAACCCAAGAAGGGGGATGAATTGGGTATTTTATCGTACAAGTTAAGAGTGTAAAAAAAAAAATAATAATAAAAATATTGAATCAAATAAACTTATAAAATTTACTCAACAAAAAAATATAAAATAATTTTAAGTAATGTAAAGAGAATAGGGATAGGAGATGCAAACTCTTTTTATAGTGATTCGACTTGCTACCCAAATCTACGTCCACTCTCTCAAACTTCAACTGGCTAAGGTTCTACTAGATCCCTTGTATTTGACGGAGGGAAGAATTCCCGATTACAAATAAAGTCTCTTACACTTCACGAAGGTAAAAAATTTTGATTACAAAACCTTTGATTCGGTGAGCTTTAAACACCAATACAAATGGTAATGAAAATGAAATAAAAATGTAGCAATTTCTCTTAAGTAGGATTAGTTACCACTCATGTATAAAAATGATCTCCCTTCAAATGGGCGCTCTCAAGAATAAAACAATTTGCTCTATGCACTTTTTGATCTAATAATAAATAATGTAGCACAAAGAATTTTAGAGAGAGATTGATGAGACTTTGAGAGCTTGTTGTTGTATACTTCTTCTTTCAATCTATGCTCCTTTTATAAGCAAAAATACCAAAGAGACGTTAAAAAGATGTTGACCTTTATGGAAAACAAAATCATTTGTCAATAGTAACTGCACATTGGCTCGCTTCAAAAATTCAAATAAACTAACTTCGAACGTTTAAAAAATCTTAAAAACTTCTTAAACACTCCTCAATGAGTTTATTTTCAAACACAAAAAGAATCATTAAATTATTATGCACCGTTTGTAAGAAATGATCAAATTTTCAATGACATGCCAGACTGCAAAATTGCTTTTGACAAAAGTTGTTGGCCAAATTCAAAATTATCTAGAAATTTGAATTTCTATTCAAAAATAACAAATTATATTTTGAAAAGCTTATAACATCTACTTTCATTCAAAATTAGATTTGTACAAATTTTACTTTTATATTTTGAGATATGATAAAAATACTGTAGTATACTCATTTTGTCTACTAACAGTGTGACTTAGCAAAATGGTCCACTTTGAAAAATTATATCTATCAATCTATAAGTGTAAAACGTGCATATAATATATGCATTTAAAGCTCAATACGTCTACTTTATAAATAAAATCAATTCAAAATTTTATTTATACCGTAAATGATAGTTTACTATTTAAAACTAATATTATGTAGATTTTAATATTGATTTTTTCAAAAAATAATATATGAAATTGATATAAAAAACTACTTTGTTATAGAAAAATATATGAGATAAATTATACATCAAAATAAAGGTATTTGAGTATAGTTTCACATAAAATTAACCTCACTATTTTTTAAGTTTTATATAATAAGATATAATCAATTTACTACATATATGTCTAATTTGACAATTTCACTTTGTAATACATGTAGTGTATGTATATCCAAATAATAAACTCAACAATATAATTTGTCTATGTTATCCATTATATAAATATATATATATAATAATTTTAATTTTTTTTGTCATTATCAAAATAAATATAAAATTTTGAGACTAACAATCTCCTCCTTATTTGATGATGACTAAACAAATATATAATTCAAAATATCCATTAAACACATATCATGTAAATTCTTCCTCTTTTTGGCATCAACAAAAAATAAACTATATAAGCTCCCTCTCAATATATGTATGAAAAATATTTAGAGACTCTCACCCTTCAAAAATGAATTGATGCAAATAATATTAACTATTTACTTGAGTTTATAAGACTAAATTCTCATTTGATAAAACAAAATCTTTCTTCATTAAGAGGTTTTATAAAAATATCCGCTAATTGATATTCGGTATTCACAAATTTTAGTATTATATCAGCTTTTTGAACATGATCTCTAAAAAAGTAATGTCTAATATCAATGTGTTTCATTCTTGGGTGTTGAATAGGATTCTTAAAGATGTTGATGGCACTAGTATTGTTACACTGAATAGGAATGTGTTCATAATTAAGTCCAAAGTCTAGTAAAATATGTTTCATCCACAAAATTTGTACGCAACAACTTCTGGCAGCCACATATTCTGCTTTGGTCGTCACGCCCTAACCCGAGAGCGTGACCGACACTAGGATTGGCGTACCAACCCTAGTAAGCCTCCAAACAGAACAAATCAGATAAAGTCTCTCATCAGAAATATAGTCAATATACATAACAAAACACGTCTGAACTGTACAAGGAGCATCTAGAGTACAAAAATAAATATACAAAAAGTGCCCATACAATCAAGTTAGTACAGTGGTGACGGAACTGTCGTAGAAGCTACTACTGCCGATCAGAACGAAAATCTGGAAGATGAGAGAAAGAGAGATTAGTATAAAACTCAGTGAATAACAGTACCACTCTACACATACCGGGACAAGAATCGTAACCATTCAAAACACACATATCATATCCAGTAATAACACAGTTTACGAAAAAAATCACATTTGCCTCAGATAACACATGTATTTTATATATGCACAATCAAACTCAAAAAAATCAGAAATCTGCCGGAGTATCAAAACGTATCATATATCACATATCAGAGCCAAAGCCACATATGGACCCAAAGCACTCCCTGCACACTACAACGACCCACCGTCCGCCGGTTGAGCCCCTAGCATTCCCTATCAGAGTTAGAGTCACAGATAGACCCAGGGCACTCCCTGAATGCAATGGCGAAGCACAGTCCACCGACTAAGCCCCTAGCATCCCGTATCAGAATCAGAGTCACATATGTCACATATATCACATCTAACGCACTGGGATCCCGTGCCACAACCAGAATCAGAATCAAAATCAAAATTAGAATCACATATATCACATCATTGGGCCCAGGGCGCTCCCCGCATGCTACGGCGATGTTGTCTGTTGGCCAAGTCCCTGGCACCCCGTATCAGAACTAGAATTCACGTAAAACTCCTGACAAATTAACCTTTAAAAATGCATGTATCACTAAGGCAAGTATGTAATTAATTACAGAAATAATTTCAAGCTTATCGTACTGTAAAACAAATAGATACATGTCTTGGAAGAAATACCATTGTTCAGAAATCAAAACACAGAAACGAACAGAAAACCGGAATGCAAACACATGTATAGAGAGTACTGTCACTCACAAGGCACGTCAAAACTGATATCGAGAAACTCTGATAGATGACTCACAAGCCAGCATGTGCCTCTTGAGATGTATTTACAATCACCAAGTCACAAATTAGGACCGAAACCAAGTTTACTCCAAAAAAACTCACTCATTGGAAGTGGCCCGGGATTTCCCCTGTATCTGGGCTCTTGACACGCCTCCCGAGGCACCCCTAACCTGCATTAAGACCCACACGATTTATGAACATTCATCAATTCTGCTCCTCGACCCTCATACATAAAGAACCAGCCTCCACAATCTTCGAACCATAGCGAACCAATCTCTAAAGCCCTCAAACCGACCTAACCCAATCCAAAACTACCTCAAACTTCACTAGATCGATCACGAAACCCTCAAAATCGGATTTAGAAGACCTAAAAACCCTAAGAACCACCCTGAACCGGCCAAGAACCTCTCAAAACTAAACTGAACCAGCCAAAAACCCTAATCGTAAGCATCGGTACACAAACTAAGTCCGGTTCACCTTGAACCACTCTCCCACAAATCACCAAATTACATGGCTAGCTAGGTTTCATCATGTTGAACCAAGAACCAGTTCAACCTCCCCAAGAATCAGCCTAAAAACTGGTAAACTAGTTGCCTAGCACGTATTTCACTAAACCAGCCAGTTCACCTTGAACCAGCCATCCAAAAATTCTCAAACCCACTTGGTTTGATAGCCGTCTTCCCTCCAAACAAGAACTGATCCAACCACCCAAAGAATCGGTCTAAAAAGCCTTGAGCCAATTGGTCAAACCTTCGGTCAACCCTGGCCGATTCAACTTCCCAAAACCCTAATCCCATTATTAAATTAATAAATTCTGTAATATTTAACTCCTGCTATCCTCCTTAACCATTAACCCTGATTAACCCACTCTTGGATAGCATATCCCTGTTTCCAACCGAGTCAACCCACTAGTTGACTCAGACATTTAATCACTGGGCCGAGTTGACTCATCGAAGATTCCAACCCAAGCAAACCACACTTGACTGATTAATCGGACTAATCTACTCCGAAACAGCTTAAAATCCTGCAAAACCCAGCTTGGGCACGAATGGACCAACCAAACCAAAGAAGCCTCAAATTTTCT
Source organism: Thlaspi arvense (assembly GCA_911865555.2). NCBI lineage: Eukaryota > Viridiplantae > Streptophyta > Magnoliopsida > Brassicales > Brassicaceae > Thlaspi > Thlaspi arvense. The sequence goes on along the minus strand of CAJVSB020000468.1, from coordinate 28,187 downwards.
CTCTTCTCTCTCTAAAACTCAAAATTGATGGAGGGGTTTGGTTGGTTTCCTAAAAATGCGTGCAAAGGTGTGGAAATCCATCGAAAAATCATCACATACGTGGTCAAAAAGGCAAGAACCGCCAGCCAGTCACTATTCATGCCAGAATTTCTGCAAAATTGCTACTTAGTCCCTCAAGCTTTAGTTTTCTACAATCCAGTCCCTCATATTTTCAATTTGACCCCAAATCCCTGAATTCTAACAAGTACACCCCTGGTCTTAATAAAAAATCTAGGTTATTACATTATCCCCCTTTAAAAAAAATTCGCCCCCAAGTTTTAATACTAGTCAATCAAGAACTACCTATTTGAGTCTCCCAGACCGACTCTCAAATCAGAGTCACTGATGAAAACTGATACTCAAAAAATTTCAGCTATTTACCCAATCAAACTGGAAACTCATCGATACAACGAATAAATAAAACTAGAACCGAATAACGCGCAGGTTTCCAGAAAAACAAACACAAATCATACCTATAGCCGTAGTAGGTGTCTGGCCACCACTCCTATCTCTGCCACCTCTTCCCTAATCGTGTGAGCCTGATGGCCCCCCAATTGTCTGCCCCTCGGTCTATGATATAGTGCCTAAGGCCAGAACAGCCCCTGACAAATGTGGGCAATCTCTCGCTACATGTCCCTGCTACCCACAACGATAACAAGGTCTCGTCACTTGAGTGGACTTTCGAGAAAACGGGCAACTCTGGACCACATGACCTCGCTGTCCGCATCTGTAACAACTCACCGACTGCCAGCTCGAGGGACCAGGATCACCAGGTGCAGGGGCAGTAATTGGCAACTGCCTGCTAGAGGAGCCTCCGTGTCCAAAACGTCAACGACCACGAAACGATGACCTCCTCCCCCTCAGATTGAACCTGCCACTAACTACTCATCTCCTTCTAAACCTCCCCCTCGTATGCCGCCGTATCGGGCTCGTCATCACTGGAATAGTGGGAGTGCCTGATCATATACCAAATAGAACCGATGGTCCTGCCACTGCCTCGTTAAGAGAAATAGTACTGCTCAGCAATCGCCCGGTTGATGCTAGCTGCCTGCTCCTATCCATATCATTCTCAGTGAAGGCTGCCACCACCCTCTGTAGTGCCCGAATATCCACTATCAACCCGACCACTATATCGATAAGCACAGTCAAACCCTGACAGGTAGCTGACTCCTGAGTCCATCTCGCCGCCTTCCTACGTCCTCTACCTTGCCATCTACCTCGAATCGAAGGAAGGGCAGATCCACCCGCAGAATCCCCTAATGTCCCTAAATCCTCACGAGGAACCATGTGCACATCGACCAGTGAATCTATCTAGACACAAAATACAAGGACCAAAGAGGTTTTGAAAGAATCGGACATAGAGGAATCGAAGTGCTAACACTGAACACACCTTAAAAGGTCTTCAGCAGTCCTTCCATTATGAGAGTGGGGCCCTTACTATCATAACAAAAGCACTGCCAAAGAACCCCGCTCTAGTACTCGTAGATCCAAACCTTGCTCTGATATCACCTCTGTCATGCCCCAACCCGGGAGCGTATCAGAACTAGCATTCACATAAAACTCCTGACAGATTAACCTTTAAAAATGCATGTATCACTGAGGCAGGTATGAAATTAATTACAGAAATACTTTGAAGCTTATTATACTGTAAAATAGATAGATACATGTCCCGGAAGTAATACCATAGTTCAGAAATCAAAACACAGAAACAAACAAAAAACTGGAATGCAAACACATGTATAGAGAGTACTATCACTCACAGGGTACGTCAAAACTGATATCAAGAAACTCTGACAGCTTCCAACCCAGGCGAACCACACTAGACCGATAATCAAACTAATCTACTCTGAAACAACTCGAAATCCCGCAAAACCCAGCTCGGGCACGAACAGACCAACCAAACCAAAGAAGCCCCAAATTCTCTCTCTTCTCTCTTTAAAACTCGAAATTGATGGAGGGGTTTGGTTGGTTTCCTAAAAACGCATGCAAAGGTGCGAAAATCCATCAAAAAATCATCACATACGCGATCAAAATAGCAAAAACCACCGGTCAGTCACTGTTCATGCCAGAATTTCTGCAAAATTACTATTTAGTCCCTCAAGCTTTAGTTTTCTGCAATCCAGTCCCTCATATTTTCAATTTGACCCAAAATCCTTGAATTCTGACAATTACACCCCTAGTCTTAATCAAAAATCTAGGTTATTACAGGCCATAGATAAGACAACCAAATTTTATTTCTTACTAGGCCAAGAAATTGAAGATTTTTCAAGAAAATGACACATTCCATTAGTACTTTTTCTATCTAATTTACATCCTCTAAAATTCACATCCGAATAACTAATAAGTTCAAAAGAAGTTTCTTTAGGATAAAATAATCCTATATTTATAGTTCCTTTAAGATACTTAAGAATTCTTTTGACGGCATTCAAGTGAGATTCTTTTGGATTTGCTTGAAATTTAGCGCACATGCAAACACTAAACATGATATCGGGATAACTAGCGGTTAAGTATAATAAAATACTAATCATACCTCTATATAGCTTGATGTCTATAGGTTTTTTATTAATATCTTTGTCAAGTTTGATTGAGGTACTCATAGAAGTTCTCATGATTTTAGAATTATTCATCCCAAATCTTTTTAGTAGCTCTTTAGTATATTTAGATTGATTTATTACAATCCCTTCTTTGAGTTGTTTTATTTGGAAACCAAGAAAGAAATTCAACTCACCTATCATACTCATTTCAAATTTATTTTGCATAGATGAGGCAAATTTTTCACACAATAATTCATTAGTAGCTCCAAAGATAATGTCATCTACATAAATTTGAACAATAAGTAAATCATCATTTTCTTTCCTTATGAATAGAGTATTATCCACTTTTTCCATTGAAAATCCATTTTCTAATAAAATTTTTGAAGCCCTTTCATACCATGATCTAGGAGCTTGTTTCAAATCATATAAAGTTTTTGAACGTTTTTAAACATGATTTACATATATCTTATTTTCAAAACCCGGTAGTTGTTCAACACAAACCTCTTCAATAATAAAACCATTTAGAAAGGCACTTTTAACATCTATTTGAAATAATTTGTAATTTATATAAGATACAAATGCAAGTAATATTCTAATAACTTCAAGTCTAGCTACAGGAGTAAAAGTCTCTCAATAATTTGTTTCTTCTTCTTGATTGAAATCTTAAGTTACAAGTCTTGCCTTATTTCTAATTATAATATTGGACTCGTCAAATTTATTTCTAAAGACCCATGTGGTTCCAATGACCGTGTGATCACTAGGTCTAGGCACTAATTCTCAAATTTTATTTCTTTCAAATTGATTTAATTCTTCTTGCATAGCTAAAACCCAATTTTCATCATTAATAGTATCATTAATAATTTTGGGCTCAATTTGAGAAACAAAAAACAAATGTTCACAAATATTTTTCAATTGACTTCTAGTCTTTTCACAATTATTAAGATCACCAATAATTTTTCTATACGGTGACTAGATTTATACTTCCAAGTTTTTGGCAAATCATTATGTAAAGTTTCATCAAGATTTTCTATACTATGGGGATTTTCAATTACTTTTTCTTTATTATTAATATTTAAATTAACTAAATCATCTTCAACATCATCATATATAACTTTATGCAAAAATAGATCAATTTCATTAAATGTAATATGCATAGATTCTTCAACTACATTAGATCTTTTATTAAAAACTCTATAAACCTTACTTATAGTGGAATAACACAAAAATATGCATTTATCCGATTTAGCATCAAATTTACCAAGATTATCTTTAGTGTTTAAAATAAAATATTTACACCTTAACACTTTAAAATAACCAATATTAGGTTTTCTATCAAACTAAAGCTCAAAAAGAGTCTTCTTCAGAGTTGGTTTAATAAGAACTCGATTTAAAATATAATGAGTTGTGTCAACCGCTTCGATCCAAAAATATTTAGGTAACTTGTATTCATTAAATATAGTTCGAGTCATTTCTTGTAAAGTTCTATTTTTCTTTTCAACACTTCATTTTGTTGTGAAGTTCTAGTTGTAGAAAAATTATATTCATACCCATAAATATTACGAAGATTTTCAAATTCATGATTTTTAAATTCCCCACCATGATCACTCCTAATTTTTGAAATCATATAACATTTTTCATTTTGAACTCTTTTACAAAATTTTAAAAAATTGAGAACATGCTCCATGCTTATGTGTCAAAAATAATACCCAAGTAAATCTTGAAAAGTCATTAACAATTACGAAAATATATAGTTTTCCACCAAGACTAGCAACTTGAGAAGGTCCAAATAAATCTAAATGTAAGAGTTGTAAAAGTCTAGATATAAAAACTATATTTATAGATTTAGAAGAAGTTTTTCTTTATTTTTCCAATTGACAAAGAGTACAAATTTTATGTTTATCAAATTTGAGTCTAGGTAGGTCAATGAGTAGTTGTTTTCTTGAAAGTTTAGAAATTATATTCATACTACCATGACCTAACTTTCTATGTTATAGCCAAGAATCACCATATAATGCACTCAAACATTTCACATTTTGTTCAACCAAATTATCAAAATCAATAGTATAGATATTTTCATCTCTTAAGGCAACAAATACTAGGGTATTATTTTTATTAAAAATCTTGCATGCGTTATCTTCAAAAATAATTTTATAACATTTATTACATAATTGACTAATAGTAAGTAAATTATATTTTAAGCCATCAACAAACAAAACATTATCAATAATGAGAGAGTTAAGGTTACCAATTTCTCCAATGTCAATAATCTTACTTTTTGCATTGTCTCCAAAAGTCACATACTCCTCATCTATTTTCGAAATAGAATTAAACTTTATATAATCTCCCGTCATATGTCTTGAGCATCCACTATTCAAAAACCATTTATTCTTCCTTATAGTGCTCTTCATGCAAATTTCTTACAAAAATAAATTAATTTTTGATTTTTTGTACCCAAACTTTCTTGGGTCCAACAATGTTAGTACATGTTCCCTTAAGAACCTAAATAGATGCAATATTACATTTTCCTTTCCATTTATAATCATTTGGAACTAAAATACTTCAAAGTCTAACTAACAATTTTCTTTTCAATAAACAATCACATGTATAATATCCTTTTCCACCACAATAATAACATGTAATAAATGTACTACCTTGATGAGAACTTTTTACAAAATAATTTTTGCAAAACTTTTACCCTTGACAAGCCTTGTAACCTAATCTGGTTCTATTAAAACTATATCTTTTAGTAAGCAATTTATCTAAATTTTCCTTTCTTTGAGTAAATTTAAATAAAGCATTTATAAGTTCTTCAACTCTTTTTCTTAATATATTATTTGTTTCATTTTTAGATATAGAAACAAGTTGAGTTTTCAAACTATCATTTTTATTTTTCAAACTAACATTTTCATTAGAAATATTTGAAAACTTTTTTTTCAAGTCTTTATATTTCTTTCCAAGATTTGTTAATTCATTTTGCAATTCATCACATGCATACAATAGCTCATTATAAGGTAAATTAGACGTGTTAGAAGTAGAAGAAGATGAGCTTACCTCATTATCATCTCCTCTAGTAGCCATGAGACATAAGTTAGCAATGTCACTTCCACTTGATTCTTCCACCGAATCACTTTCATTACTCATATCCCAAGTTGTGGCTTTCATGACTTTTTTTTCTTTCTTCTTCTTATTTAGAAGTGAATAATCTAGTTTTATGTACCCACGTTTCTTGCATTCATAGCATATAATATCTTTCTGGGAGGAACTTTCTTTTTGATCACATCTCCTTTGTCTTCTTTCAAATTTCTTTTTTTTCGAATAGCTACTCTTTTTGCAAAATATGTAATTTTATCATCACTTTCTACTTCACTATCATTGAAGTTTTCTTTCATAGTAGAGTTTAGAGTAATATTACTTCCTCTTTTTGGCTCTTCCTCCTCTTTATTTCTTTGAGTCATTTCATAAGTCATTAGTGACCCTAGAAGCTATTCGATTGAAATTTTTGAAAGATCTTTTACTTCTTGTATTGTCGTCACCTTTGGAACCTAACTCTTTGGTAGAATTCGAAAAAAAAATTTTCACAAGAATTTCATCATTAAAACTTTCACTAAGAGAAATCATACTATTAATAATATCGATAAAGCAAGTATACATTTATTTAACAGATTCACTTAGTTTCATCATAAAGAGTTCATATTCATGCTTGAGTATATTAAGTTTTGTATCCTTAACTCTACTTGTACTTTCAAGTGTAATTTCAAGTGTTTTCCGAATATTTTGTACCGTTTTACAAGTAGAGACTCTATTAAATTCATTTTTATTTAATGCACAAAACAATGTATTCATGGCTTTTGCATTAGTTGTAAACCTTTTCTTGTCATTTTTATCCCAATCCTTTTTATCTTTAACAATGACTATATTATCTTTAAATACTATGGGAGTGTTATATCCTTCTTCAATAATGTTCCAAATATCATACTCCATTTGTTAAAAATAAATAGTCATCCTAAGTTTTCAATAACCATAGTCACTAACACTAAAGAAAGGTGGTCTAGAAATGGATTGCCCCTCCATAACTCCATGTGCATCAATGATTATCATAATGTGTAATATTTACTCTAAAGACTTGTTAAGGTCAATGTTTAGAATCTACCTCTGATACCAATTATTGTCCCAAAAGGCAACCCAAGAAGGGGGTGGTTGAGTATTTTATCGTGAAAGCAAAGAGTGTAAAAAAAAAAAGCAATAATAAAAATATTGAATCAAATAAACTTATACAATTTACTCAACAAAAAAAAAACAATTTTAAGTAAAGCAAAGAGAGTAGGGATAGGAGAAACAAACTCTTTTTATAGTGGTTTGACTTGTTACCCAAGTTTACGTCCGCTCTTTCGAGTTCCAACTGGCCGAGGTTCTACTAGATCCCTTGCACTTGATGGAGGCAAGAATTCCCGATTATAAACAAAGTCTCTTGTATTTGACAGAGGCAAGAAATCTCAATTACAAAAGTCTTTAATTCAGTGTGCTTTAAATGCTAATACAAATGGTAATGAAGATGAAGTAAAAATGTAGCAATTCCTCTTAAGTAGAATTAATTAACACTCATGCATAAAAATAATCTTACTTCAAATACACACTCTCAATAATAAAACAATTTACTCTATGCACTCTTTGATCTAAAAATAAATAATGTAGCACAAAGAATTTGAGAGAGATATTGATGAGACTTTGAGATGATATTATTGTGTACTTCTCCCTTTAATCTATGCTCCTTTTATAGGCAAAAACACCAAAGAGACGTTGGAGAGACGTTGGCCTTTGTGGAAGATAAAATTATTTGTTAACAGTAACTGCACATTGGCTCACTTCAAAAATTCAAATAAAATGGTTTCGAATGTTCAAAAAAATCTTAAAAACTTCTAAAACACTCCCCAATGAGTTTATTTTCAAACACAAAAAGAATTATTGAATTCTTGTGCACCATTTAAGAGAAACGATCAAATTTTCAACGACATGCCAGACTGTAAAATTGCTTTTGATAAAAATTGTTGACCAAGTTCAAAATTGTCTAGAAATTTGAATTTATATTCAAAAATAACAAATTATATATTTTTTAAAAGCTTATAGCATCTACTTTCATTCAAAATTAGATTTTTACAAATTTTACTTTTATATTGAGATGTGATAAAAATAATATAGTATACTCATTTTTTCTGCTCACAGTATGACTCAGCAGAATTGTAATATTACATCTATCAATCTATAAGTGTAAAACGTGCATAAAATATATACATTTAAAGCTCAGTACGTCTCCTTTAAAAGTAAAATTAATTCAGAATTTTATTTATATTATAAATTATAGTTTATTAATTAAAACTAATATTGTGCAGATTTCAACATTGACTTTATCAGAAAATAATATATAAAATTGATATAAAAAACTGCTTTGTTGTAAAAAAGCATATGAGATAAATTATACATCAAAATAAAGGTATTTCAATTTAGTTTCATATAAAATTAACCTTGCTATTTTTGAAATTTTATATAATAAGATATGATTAATTTACTAGATATATGTCTAATTTGACAATTTCACTTTATAGTACATGTGGTGTATGTATATCCAAATAATAAACTCAACAATATAATTTGTCTACATTATCCATTATATAAATATATATATAATAATTTTAATTTATTTTGTCATTATCAAAATAAATATGAAACCTTGATACTAACAACTAGTATTCAGGGCTTCAACATGTCATGACTAAGTTCATTGGGAGTTTGCCAATTTGAGTAGGCAGCCGACTTCCATCCATGTACAAATGAGTACTACTACAGCTTTAGTTGTGACAACATCAGAGCAGTCTCGGTCTAGTTTTTACGAATATTTTTGAGATTTTATGAGAATGGACCCTTTTTTCTCTAGTTTAGATATAAAGGAGGATCCACATCAGTTTCTAGATAACTTGGTGAATATCTTCCGCATTTTGATGTGTTTTGATGCCAAGCAAGTATAGTTGGTGGCCTTTAGACTGCGGGCATTGCCCAAGCCTAGTACGATCAGTTGTTGATGCTTTGGCTGACTGATGTAGTGGCCCTGACTTGAGAGGAGTTTATTACAGCATTTCTGAGGAGATTCCTACCTAACAATAGACAAGTGGAGTTCGCATGCGAGTTTGAGAAGTTAGTACAGAGGCCTAATAAATTACTATCAGAGTATGAGTAGCAATTTACTCATCTTTCTCACTATGCTCTATACCTCTCCCCCAATGGCATTACTCGAGCCACCAAATTTATTAGAGGATTGTCTCACCCTTTATACTAGGCTTTGGCTTCTTAAATGGGGATATGCACTTATGCTTGAGCGGTGGAAGGCGCACATGCCTTAGAGGCCTCAGGGATGCCTAAATCTATTTTTGGAGACGTAGGGAAAAAGGCGAAGACCAAGGGATCCTTCGATGGCAATTCTAGTTCTCAGAAGGAGTCATTGTCCTACGGCCATCAAGGTTCCTCTGGGCATGGATGATCTTTTAGCAACCAGTCGTTGGCTGGTGTAGCTACACCAATGGGTCAACTTAGTGACCATACTCAGTCTACACTCAATTGCCCTAGTTGTGGTAGAGCACATTCTGAACAATGTTACCAAGTGACGGGAGCTTGTTTTAGATGTGTCCAACAGGGCCATCTGATCAGAGATTGTTCACTTTTTACAGGAAAATGCTCAAGTGAGAAGAGCTTATTATCGGTGTAGCCAGTAGGGCATTTAGTCAAAAACTATCCATTTTCACCGGAGACTATCCAAACTAGAGGACCTGCACAGTAGACTTAGGGCCAAACTAGGGGAGAGTCATTAGGCCCTCGTAGTCGAGGGACAGGAGGTAGAGACCGTGACTAACTTGATCGAAGCCAATGTGAGCATATGCTTTCATATGACAAGGTGCTCAGGCATAAAATGCAGGAGTTATAATATGATTTATGTATGTTTGTATGAGGTTTAGACTTTATTTGATTCTGACTCTCCCTGCCCATGCGTGATTGTAAAATTTTCTACTTGAGTTAACAGAAGGTTGAAATTCCTAGAGTTTTCATTTTCTGCGGTAACCTAGTTGGAGAGTCTATTTTGGTAACGTACGTGTATAAATTTTGCGTAGGAGATATCCCCACCTATTTAACGTGTGATGTAATTACTTGTTTTGAAAATTCAGGTACCGAATTTTTGTAAGAAAGGAGAATGTGATAACCCAAATTTTTTTATTAATTAATCAAACTCTGATTTAATTTGTATGAAGGGGCCAATTGCACAAAATGGATGTATTAGGGACCAAATTGTAATTTCTAAAAAGTGTTATTGAATGATTTAGGAAAGTCGAGGGTCTAAGGAAGAAATTGGAAAGATTGGGGGCCAAACTGTAATTTGTTAGGGGCCAATTGAAAAAAAACAAAAAGAAAGGACTTGACTGTTGAGGCACTTAAGTTCAAGGGACAATTCAAAATTAACTAAGACAATTGAAGAAATTTGAAACTTAGGGGACTAGGATTAAAAAGAGTCGGAACTTCTAGTCATTGCCAACCGAAGGCTTTGAAAGCCAAAATTCGATCCAATTCGAGTAGATCAACCACCATTGATCGAGTATATATATGCGTCATGTAATGTCGAAGCAAAGGCATCAAGAAATTCACAAAAATTTGAGCAAAATTTTGAGAAATTCAACATAGTTTCACCAATGTTCCATTTTAGTGGCCAAGAAAATTCACAATTTTCATTGTGTTCTACTTCAATTTGGTGTTGGAAAGTGTTTTCTAAAAGTCGAATTGTGTTTTCTAGAAGTTGGGCATCGTTGGAAACACCAGTAAGTGGCACAATTTTAATTTTGAAATTTAATCGAGTTGTTCAGGAGGCAGTTGCAAGAAACTAGGTTAAAGACTCAAGTTTCCAGGTGAAAGAGACATATTTGGATGGAATCCGGGTCTGTATTGGCCAATGAGGCCGACCAGTTCAAGGACTAATCCAGCTTGGTGATCAAGACTGATTCTCAACTCTGCAAACTAGGCTCTTTTAAATTAAACCGGCCCTAAGTGCTTGGGGAGGCTGTTCAACTTGATTTTAGTATTTATGTAGTTAGACTGGTCTAGTTTTAGGGTTCCAATTCAATTTCGGAGGACTTTTGGTCTGGTTTAGTCCAATTTTAAAGAGCTTTGGTCTAGTTCAATTTGGTTTTGGAGAATCCTAGTTTGGTTTGATCTGATTCACGGTGTTTGTGGTCGATTCAGCCCAATTTTGTGAAGTTTGAGGCTGGTTTAGCCTGGTTCCATGGTAGTTAAGGTCGTTCAAGGATGTTTGTGTCCGATTCAATCCAATTTAGAGAAATTTGAGGCTAGTTCAGCCCAGTTCTCGAGGGTTTTGGCTCAATTCAGTCCAGTTTCAGAGGGTTCTAGTTTGGTTCAGTCTAGTTTTAAGGGATTTGGGTCTGGTTCAATCCGATTCTGAGGTGTTTAAGTCTAGTTCAGTCTGGTTCAATCTAGTTATGTGGTGTTTAAGGCTAGTGCATGCTACTTCAATGGTGTTTAGGGTCGGTTCATGCTGGTTCTGGGATATTTGAAATTGGTTAATTTTGGTTTAAGGTTTTTTACGCAAGATTAGTTCATGTTTTGATTTATTTTGGATTCAGGTGTTAAATAATGAACCTCAAGATGTGTGCCAAGATTTCAATTTGGACCCAAGGACCAATTTAAGGAATTGAGCTTTAAGTGGTTTAATTTTGATTATGGTTTTGATGTTATTCATTGTGGATACAGATAACTGAGAAAATGCATTTCAATAGCTAAGATTATTCGGAAATATTGATTTCAACTTGCTTCATACTGTGAATGATAATACATCCTCTATGCATGTGTTTTTAACTCTAGTCATTAATTATCTATTATGATATAAGTTACTGGTTTTGGAAATTAAACTTTGGGGCAGGTATTCAGTTTTTGTAAAAATTACATTAAGCATTCTGATTGTCTTCATTTTGATCTAAAATTATGCTTCTATTATATGTACACACACACACACACACACACACATATATATGTTTTTTGAAAATTAACTATTAGGAGTTGCTATGGTCTTAGTTCAGACGAACATGAATGTGTTTGAACACTATGTGCTTTATATGTGTTTTGGTTCTAATTCTGACTCTGGTTCTGGTTCAGTACGAGATCTTAATATAATATATGATATGTAATACCTCCAGTATAATACACTCCATTATGACATAAGGTTCTGGTTCTGGTTTAGTACAGGATCCTAATATGTGATATGTGATACATGATATTTCCAACATGATACGCTCTATTACGAGACTAAATTCTAGTGCTCGAATACTTACATGTATTTTGAATCTGTGAGGCATATATGTGTAGTTTTCAGTAATATGCATGTATGCTCGCTGTACATTTTGCAATTCATGTTTCAGCATGAATAGAGCCTACATTATTATTTACTGAGTTTTATACTCACCCATTTCAATATTTTTTAAATCGTAGTGTGAGCTCACTTTTCTGACTATCTCTTAAATGAGTACATGAATTTCTATCAAACTACTTCTGATGTACGGAGTTTTGTTGCTTATACCTCTTATACTTTAAAGTTGCTCAATTTTCTTTTTAGACAAGTTCATCTAGTCATATGGATTTTGATATTTATATCAACCTATATATTACAGACACTTGTTCTGTCTAAGGGTTACTGGAGTTGGTAGTCTCAGTGCCGGCCACGTGCTTAGTTTTGGGACATGACATTAAACCCTTTAAAGTTAGTTTTATATTAAATTCGGTTGAGTATATTTCAAAGGCTTTATGGGGGTTCTTTTATATATATATATATATATATATATATTAATTTTACGCCACTAAGTTATATTTTAATTTTTTTTGATAAAAATGGTGATTATTCTGAAATTTAAAAGAAATTTGGGAAATAAATTAATATTTTTATGTATTTTTACGATATCAAAGAAATTTAAAACCAGAGAAATGTACAAAAACCCATCCTCCTCAACTTCTCCCGTCATTTTCATTACATATTATTTGAACTTAAAAATTCGAGTAACAAAAAGAAAGTAAACTCGTCATGGATTTGGATTCAACTGTTTCTCTTTTGTTCTCTTATGCCGACACTGGTAGCCCGTGAACGTAGCTACGCAACGTTCTGTTCAACTTTTACCTGCCTCGCTAATTCAGGTTTCCACCCCCAGGCGGAAAAATCTGGCCGTTACAGACTGAGACAGTATTAGACAGATTTGCTTTTTGGAGATTGCCTAAGCAAATGGTTGTAGCCTATCATGGCACAGGGCAAATCGCAAGTACATGCCTGCGGAGTGGGGAAATCAATTGGTTGAATCAAACTTTGCCTTTTTCTTCATCCAATAAAAGGAAAGGTAAATTATGAACTTGGATATACATTATTTATTCCACAACAACAGTTTTGACATACCATTCATTGGTAAATAAATATATTGGTTAGATTAATACTAACGTGGACATTTAACACTAATCAAACAAATAATATATTCATGACTTTATTTTAGTAATTATATTTATTAGATTAATATTAATATTAACATTTAATACTAATTAAACAAATAATATATTCATAACTATATTTAACCAAGTTCTATTTTTTAACATCAAATACAGATATTATGGAAAAGTACATTTCTTTCTTCTTTTTTTTTGTAAAAGTGAGGTCTAAGGCCCAAAGAAATAACCAAAACAACTGTCTACTTGAACGCACAAGAGTACATACTTTTATACAATCAACAACATATATTTTCTTGATTTGATTGGGTGGATTAACCTAAACTATAACATTTCTTTTTATGAGAAAAACCCTAACTTGGCCAACTTATCTGCACAAACACTGGCTTCCTGTAAACCTGCTTGACCTCAATTTGTGTCTCTTCACAAAGCAGGAACCCAATCTTGTCTATCATTGGGCTCTACTTCACTTCTGTGGATCATGACTTAATTATCAACTCAACCACTAATTTGAAGTTGATCTCAACAATAATGTTTTTATAGCCCATTTGTCAGGCCATTTGTAAACCCTATGGGAGAGAGCATTTCATTGGCGAACTTCGGACTACACAGGATGGCAGGAGAAATGCTGATAAGCCATATTCTAAGTTCTTCATTTTTTGCATTGACATATGGTGAGATATGCTGCACTAACTGCTCAAGTGGAGCTTTCCTTCCGTTAGTTGGAAAGACATGAATTTTTTAAATCTTTTTTCATAACAAATTTAAATAAAAGAAATTTTGAAAAATTAATTTAAAATATTGAGTCAAAGTCAATTAAGCCCTTTGAGTTTCTTATTTGGCTTCTTGTCCGAGCATGAAGAGGCATGAGCTCCTACTAACAATGTTTTGAAAACTAGACCAAATCAGTTGATTCGACCAATTAAACCGGAAATCAGCAAGTTCTTCACCTGATTGACTTAAGAAACTATTAAACTTTAAACCAACAAAAATGGGTCAAAACCCCAAAAAAAAGTTTACTAGTTGGATCGTTTTTTATTTTTTATTTTTTGGAAAATATATAAAACAAGCTTATTTTTCTCAACATTTTAAATGTAAAATTGATGAGTAATTGTAATGAAATAAATTCTCAATATTTAATTTTTTTTTATCCTTGTTTTTGTATATTTTTATATTTTTTACATTATTTTATAATAATTTATAAATATGTATTTATATTAAATATATTTACAACGTCACACCAATTAAATAATACCGGTCAAACTATAACTAGTAAGGTCATCAATTTTATCACTACTCCAACTATTAAAATTATGCATGTTCACGGTTTGTGAACCAACTTGAACTAGAACGAATCACTAATTTTGATCCTGAAAAAATATGAATCAAGACTGGAGCCAAATCAATTCCAGTTCCAATTCCAAGCCTTCACAGATTCGGTTCGATTCATAGTTTCTGTTAGCCACAATTTCAGCTCCGAATTGGGTCAATTCCCAGATTCAATTTGGTTCCAATTGCAGTTTGGTCCCGATTTAGTTTAACCAAAAAAATTTTAAATATTAATTTGTAAATATTTTGGTTAATTGAAAATAAAATCCTAGTAATAATCTTATATTAAAATATTACTCTACTTTTTAAAAATTTTTTGTTACAATAAATGTAGAGAAAAAACAAACCAAAATTTTATTTCACATAAAATATAAGTTATATTTCAATCACTTATATTTTTTTAAAATAATATTACTTTATTTTTCATGTGTTAAACAATTTTTTTCATTTTTTATAAATTATTCTTAAATTTGAATTTGTATAGTGAAAGAGATTTTAGTTTATTCAAAGTATTTATATTTAAATTGATGATATTGAAAATTACAAATTTTATAATTTTTTTGTTAGTTAACATGTCTAAAATAAATTTTATATCTAAAAGTAAGTCTTTTTTATATTTTAAAAATAAATAATATAAATTTATATTTAAAAATTAAGTAAAATTTTTTTATATTTGGAATAAAAAAAAATTTCATCATTGAATTCATAATTTTTTACAATTCTAATATACAATTCAATTCCAATTCAACTTTCACGATTTAATTTTGATTTTGGTTGGATGATTCATGACTATATATTAGAAATAGACAGTTTAGACATTTTAGTTCAGTCTATTTTTTTTATAATCTAGCCTGCACGATTCACGATCTAAACGGAAAAGGTTATTTAAAATATTGTCCACTGGAGAGCTTGAGAAATTAGCTCGAGGGACGCCACTGCCATGTTTGGAGCGGCATGGGCTCTTGGGAGCTCGGCCAACGAGGCCGGGCTTTTTTCCTTTGAGCAAGTTTGATTGGCTTTAGTTTTTGGCTTTCCATTTACTTGCCCTGGGATTCGGGAACGTAACTCTGCGTTCCTTAGCCATCTCGATCTTAACGGCATGGAGAAAAGCAGCGGGGCTGGTGGGGCCATCACCCCAAGCTTATAAATTTGCATACATTCCCCTTGATATTTTTATCCCTATTTTTCAAAAACTCAAGATTGGCCCCAACAAATTTTCCGAGAAGCCCCTTCATTTTTTATATTCTGGTTCGAAGCCTTTTAATGGTTATATCCAGAAATAAGGAGAGTTGAGGGGGCTGGCTGCCAATCAAAGTTGTGTCATTCTTAACTGGTAAACAACTCAAGCAAAAAAAAAGTTAATATTGTGAATAATTGTACTAATTAATCATCATCGGCTAGCAAACGATTCAATTTATTTGCTACATTAATTATCTAATGTAATTAAAAAAAACTTAATTGAGTTAAATTATATTTATTAATTAATTTAATGTGATTAAGTAGTTATTTAATGTGCTTTGGGTTGCAAAATAGTACCCATTACATATTTGTGCCCCAAGCATTAAACCCCGTATTGTCCATGAGAATAGTTGGTAATTAATGATAAAAGGATGTAATAAATTAGAAACCTGAGGGTATTATTGGAAGAGTAACATAGAAAACGATAAACCTTGTGGTAGTTTTTTTTAGAAAAAACAAAAATCAACTAAAGCTTATAGGTGATATGGTAATTATTTGTTTGATTTGTGGGTATTAATGTCAATGACTTTCCTATGTAATCGAAAAGCATTATAAGTTTTTTCTAAGTCAACTAATTAAATTAGAAGGCTTAAAAACTTTAATAGTTAAAGTAAAGTTAGGTCAAGGTCAGTGTCAAATTCAATGCCGACAACTTCAAATGCAATTTTGACCACGCAATGATTAGCTTGCATTTTATAAAGCATGACCAACCCCTCCATCTTATATTAATTAACAAACATGTTACATGAGATATCTGTCTCACTTAGAACAAGGTTACCTTAATTTAAATTTCATCAATATTTCCCGTGAAAATAAATGCAATTTTCATAATCAAAATTTTCTCAATTTCTTAAAAATGTTGATAACTGCAATTTTTAGATAAGAGATTTTTCAGAGGAATTACAAATGGGAAAGGAGAATCTACAAGCTACCTTTTTTTTGTGGGGGAGGGGGGGGGGTTGGA
Organism: Thlaspi arvense; assembly: GCA_911865555.2. Lineage (NCBI taxonomy): Eukaryota > Viridiplantae > Streptophyta > Magnoliopsida > Brassicales > Brassicaceae > Thlaspi > Thlaspi arvense. Next base: position 11,555 of record CAJVSB020000468.1, on the reverse strand, counting down.
GGGGGGATTTTACAAATCTACAAGCTACTTGAAATCTATCCTACTTAGAAGTGTTTATGATTTTAAAAATCGTACTGAATTACACCGTGCCGAAAATTAAGTTTTTAAAAAAAATTATAGATTTTGGTATTAAATAATATCGTACCGAATATTTTAATACGGTTTTGGTTTATAAATTCAAAATCAATAAAAAACCGTACCGTACCAAATATTATATAATAATTTATTAAATTATTTATATTATATACAAAATGATTAAATTCATAAATATTAACTACAATTCAATAGTAAATTAAAGAAATTAAAAGGTTAAGCACTTATATAAAAAAAGTTGTAAATATTATGGATTAAAATGTAAAAAGGATTCTAATATATATCTCATATGCTTACAACTAATTGTTTAACTTCTGTACATCTGTTAGAAAATGAAATCATTCTTTTTATATTTTTTCTTTTATTATCAAATTTATGTTATAATGTATTCACTTACTAATTTATTATCTCATTTAAATTTCATAAATTATTTAGCACATGGAAGCCTTAATTAAAAAAAATTAAATACACTTTTTCATTGTAAATAAATAAAAATTTAATTTAACAAATCTAAAAAGTAGTTATAGAAAAGAATTTAAACGAAGAAAAATACATGTGAAGAAATTTGAACTATGTATTAAAAATTTTTTCACAAAAAACCTTAAGTTTAAAAAGAATTATTATTACCAAATAAATATAAATAATTAAGAATTTAAGGTTTAATTTTTAAAATAGAAAGTATTGAATTTTATACCTCAACTATCAATAGAAAAAATAACTATACAATAATAAATACATATTTAAAGAAAAATAAAATTAAAATTTAAACTATATGGTTCTAATTTATTACACATAATAATTACGAAATTATTTATATTATATATAAAATTATTACACTTCTAACTAATTGGATTATAAGTTATTAATTAAAGTATTTATATTTTATGTAATTTAATTAAATCTTCTAATAATAGTAGGTTTTTAATTGAATTGATTAAAAGTTTCATGTTAAATTTGATTAAAAAAATTAAATTTTTTATTTATTTTCATACAATTTTTAATTTGCTTCTAATATATTATGAGATGAGAATATAAAGTTATGAATAGTTATTAATAAAATATTTAAAATTAAATTCTTAAATATAAAAAATATTAATATTATATAATTTTGAAATAATTTGATTTTTTTATATAATTTTATAAAAATTTTATTAGTTTACTTAAATAATTTAATATAATTAAAAACTACAAAATTCATACTGAACTATTTTAGGACTGCACAAAACTGAAATAATAATATCAATATTAAAAAAAAATGATTTTAATTTTAATACTAAAAAACTTAATAATTAGTTTGACATAAATTTATAAATAAATTAAAAAAAATCGAATCGTAATCAGCTATTCTTACAAGCTTCACCTTTCCCCACGCAGCATTGCCTGCCATTTGCGCGTTCCCTTTACCTCCTTAGAGTGGACTAATTTTTTCTTGTACAACACAACAAGCTTCTATTTCTCAATGCCTAATAGAGGTTAAGGTGCCCATTAATTATATCTAAGGAAAGTTCTTTTTTAATTTTTTGCTTCTAATTCTTTTTAAAAAAGATGAATATTATTTTTAAAAACTCTAAAAAGTTAATTTTTAAAATATAAATTTACTAAATTTTTAAACTAATTTGGTCATTATTTTTTAATTATTTATTTTTTGATGGTGAAAACATAAATTGTTAATATACTTATTTTTTATTTTCTTATATTTATAATGAATTTTTTGAAATAATAAAAATAAAAAGAATAAATACTTTAAAACAAATCAGATATCATAAAGATTCAAATTTATTATTTACATATTAAAAAGAAGTCCAAAATTCAAAAATTCAAATTAAGCACACACCACGTGGAGACAGCTTTTCTATTCATACTTGCAGTTTACTCCCATCAAATTGCCTTTCACAACTGTGAAATGACTAGCGTGGAAACATCTTTTAACCTAGACAGACAGATATAGGGAAAAGTGCCTATTTTTGAAATTCGAAGGATAGAAGTGGCATTCATGCAAAATCTGAGGGTAAAAACCAAAATTCAACCCGAACAGTAATAATATATTTTTTACCTTTCTTGTCCCGGGTGAGAAATAATAAAAATAGTTAAACAGTCTTACCCCGGGTGATCTTCTTAGATATCTGGTTGAGTTTTTTTTTTTTTTTTTTTCCTATGCACTAAGTTTAAATTTTGAGCCTGTCGTTATCAAAGAGTTTAACCTATAGGAATTAAAAATATATTTTGCAAAACAATAATTAAATTTTACAATTTATTAATATACCAAAACTCCCTTGGAATTACCTTTTCAGTTCAATGGGTGTCGAGCTGTGGTTTAGCTGTCTTTTTTTTTTCCTTTCCTTTATTTATTTTTTTTTTTTTCGCACCTTGTGATGAGTCCCTTTCATGTTGATTTCTCTCCATTTTCTCCCCATCTCGACTCCAGGAGGCCAGAGCAATGAATCCCTAGAAGACGAAATACGCCTCCCTCACCTCCCTCCTCCTCCTCTCTCCCAACCAGCAACCCACACCGTCCAAAACCAAATCTATCTTTCTCAGATCTCAGCCATTATAGTCTCACATTCTTGACCAGCAAAAACAGTGACTAAACAAGCAAATACGTCCAGCTACGGCCTCTATGTCGCATGTGAGATGAAGAAGCACATTACCCACCACTACTACTTCACTCTTCTCCTACTGCTCTTTTTCTTCTTCATCGCTGCTCATTCTCAGCACGGTCATACTTTGAGCAATGGCGGAGTCAGGCAACGCCAGCTACTGTACTACAGAGACGAGTTCGGCGACAGGGGAGAGGAAGTGACAGTGGACCCAACTCTCGTCTTCGAGAACCCTCGCATCCGAAACGCCTACGTTGCTCTCCAAGCTTGGAAGCAGGCCATAATCTCCGATCCCCAAAATCTTACTTCAAACTGGGTCGGATCTGATGTATGCAGCTACACCGGCGTGTTTTGCGCTGCAGCGCCGGACAACCCATCGATCCGGACCGTCGCCGGCATTGACCTCAACCACGGTGACATCGCCGGGTACCTCCCCGAGCAGCTTGGTCTTCTCACTGATCTTGCATTTTTCCATATAAATTCTAATCGGTTCTGTGGAACGGTGCCTCACAAGCTGAATCGCCTGAAGCTTCTTCATGAGCTCGATCTCAGCAACAACAGGTTTGCCGGGATATTCCCCGCTGTCGTGCTTCAAATGCCTGCGCTGAAATTCTTAGATCTACGCTTCAATGAGTTCGAAGGAACCGTCCGAGTGAACTCTTTGATAAAGATTTGGACGCCATTTTTATTAATGACAACCGGTTTCACTTTGATTTACCCGACAACTTCGGCAACTCGCCGGTGTCGGTCATCGTTCTCGCGAACAACAGATTTCACGGCTGTATTCCGGCGAGTCTGGGCAACATGTCGGGCACTTTGGAGGAGATTATATTTATGAACAACGGATTTAAATCGTGCTTGCCGAATGAGATAGGGTTGCTTAGCAAATTGACAGTCTTTGATGTGAGCTTCAACGAGCTAGTGGGCCCCCTGCCGGAGGCGATTGGAGGAATGGTGAGCGTGGAGCAGCTCAATGTGGCCCATAACATGTTCAACGGCGGCATTCCGGCGAGTATATGTAAGCTACCAAGACTTGAGAACTTTACGTTTTCGTATAATTTCTTCACCGGGGAGCCTCCGGCGTGCCTGGCCTTGCCGGAGTTCGATGACCGGATTAACTGCTTGCCTTCCCGGCCAGTACAGCGGCCGCCGGCGCAGTGCCAAGCTTTCTTGTCCAGACCCCCTGTGGATTGTAACGCGTTTAGGTGTAAGCCTTTCGCCCCCACCTTTCCACCGTCTCCTCGAATTCCTGTGCCTTCACCACCGGTATCTGTACCAGCCCCACCAGGGGTTGCTCCAGCACCGCCGGTCATTGTGCCATCGCCGCCGGTTTCTGTCCCAGCTCCACCGGTCGCTGGTCCTGCACCACCATTAGTTGCGCCATCGCCACCAGTTTCTGTCCCATCTCCCCCGGTGGTTGGTCCAGCACCACCGGTGGTTGTGCCATCGCCACCAGCTCCACCTTTGGTTGTGCCTTCGCCACCTGTTTCTGTACCAGCTCCACCAGGTGTTCGGCACCACCTGTTGTACCATCACCACCGGTGTTTACACCCCCCTTCCAATCACCCCCTTCTACTTCCCCTTCCCCTTCACCTCCCACTCTGTCTCCACCCCTGCCTTCTCCCGCTCCGCCATCATGGTCTCCGCCTTCTTATGCCACACACGCCGCCACCTCCACCACTAAATTCGCCGCAACTTCCTCCTCCCTCACAGTCTCCACCACCAAATTCGCCGCAGCTGCCACCAGGACCTCCGCATTTTCCCCCTCTGCCTCCGCGTCATCCACCGCCGCCATCAAGTTATGTTTATCCATCGCCACACACCGCCTGCACCACCACGTGTAGAGTACTCGCCCCCACCACCGTCATCGTCCGTGTCACCACCAGTCCATCACTTGCCACCACCATCCCCATCACCTCCACCATCGCCACCAATTCACTACCACCCTCCCCCGCCACGAGTTCTCTGTAACTCTCCCCTCCACCAATTCACCACCATCCTCCACCTCCACCATTGCCCCCAATTCACTTTCATTCTCCACCGCCACCAGCAGTTCATTATAATTCTCCACCACCATCGTTGCCCTCCTCGCCACCAATTCACTACCATCACCCACCCCCACCATCAATGCCATTACCACCACCAGTTCCACGCGAACATCCACCACCACCATCTCCGCCACCTCCTGTATACCAAGGGCCATTGCCTCCAATCCCTGGGATTTCATACGCATCACCACCTCCACCACCTTTCTATTGATTCTTCCAAGCAGCTCGACCGACAACAAGAAATATCCTTCTATGTCCTTCAATACTATCGCGGCAATCCTCATTGCCGAAAGAGAATTCCAGATAAAGAATCAACGGGGACTATGCGCCTTTGATTGTGGTGGGTGAAAAACAGAGACAAGTGGAGAAAATCTCTGTGCCTCCGTCCATATTTATTCCAATTGGTAAGGTAATGGCATATCTTGAGGTCGTGAAATAATTCAGTAGAGCAAGAAGAGTAGTAGGTTGCAGGGCAGCGTATGTATAGAGACCGTAGTCCATGGAAGAAGATGGCATGAGTTCATCATCTGCTGTTGCTTTTTGTTCTGTGGGATTGTTGTTATTATATTTATTATCATATTTTTATTTCTGACCTTTAGATGTTTTGCAGTGTTTCTACTACATACACCATCTTTTTGCTGCCTTATTCGTTTAGGTTTACGAGATTGGAAGTAACAAAAGGCTGATTCAGACACCACTAACCCATGTCCGTTTTCCTTTGCTAATTTAATATTCAAACAATCTGTGAAGTCCACCCATTTGGCTGGTGACCGTTAATGAGTTTCTCTTCAATGATCTAACAGGAGATTTGGTTTGCCGAGGAGGTAAGTCATTAATGTCGTGGTCCTAAGTTTTCGATCGAGGCCTTTGGAATTGAATGGGATTTGAACCATCTCCATTCTCCGTCCTTCCACCGATTTCCCACTTGCTGTACGGCGTCCAGGCCCTTTTTTTTTCTTTGTACGACTGCAATGCATTAATTTGACTGCGAGGGAGTAATTGGTTTCACATTTCTAAATATTAACACGAGTGAATGACCTAACTATTAAGCTACTCGTTTGCTACTCTTTTTCATGTGGAGATTCTGATCTTAATCAAGCAGATAGACGGAATATCCTCTTGTGCATATCTTACATGGATTAAAGCAAAAGTGAGCTAGAATATTGTAATACAGTAACATGGCTCCAATTTCCAATCTTGGCTCCAAAACAAGCTATAAATTAATAAATGAAGGAGAATCATAACTTGTATGTTTAAAATATGATTCGGATCAATTTTTTACTGTTCCAAAAGTATACATTTTATTTTTGAAGTTAAAATTTAAAAAATATTATTTTTTAAATATGTTTATAAAATAATTTTGGAGCACATACTTCAAAAATTAAAATATTTACTCCTGAATCTAAATGCTCAATTTCTAAAACAAATTATTCTATTTATATTAAAAAATATTATATATAATTTATTTTATTATATATTCTCTTTTATAATATATATATATATATGTGTGTGTGTGTGTGTGTGTGTGTGTGTGTTTATGTGTATGTGTTGTGTGTGAGTGTGTGTATTATATTCTATTACGTATTAAAATATGTAATATAATATAATATAATATAATATAATATATTATATTAATACGTATATAATACATATGTATAAAAAATATATATATGTGTGAGTACGTATGTAGAGAGTGTGAGTGTGTCTATGCACATATAATATATATTATATATACATCTAAAATTATATATTATATAATATACTAAATATTACACATACATATATATGTGTATGCATGTACATATATATTTTATCTTTTAACGTTTTTAACTTTTTATATAAATCTTTACCTAAAAAATAATATATAAAAAATATAATTTCAGAAATATATCTAAAAATTATATGATAAAAAAATAATATTAAATTATTTCTAAAATGTTATGTCTTAATTTTAAAAACATACATTTTTAAAATTAAAAGAAATCAGTCCCAATATCTGAAAGCGAGCTATACATTAAAAAATAGAGGAAGGAGAATCATAACTGATATTTTAAAAAATATTTGAATCCCAATCTGTGACTTGGACAAATTTTGCAGATGACAGCTTCAAATTGCCTTTTTTTTTTTTTTTTTTTTTGGTGGTTTTCATGGCATTGATTGCCAGACGCTAGTTTGAAAACTTCCCTCCCCTCGTGACTAAGTCTGCCAGGGCTCAACCCCTATTGGGAAGGTTCAGATTGGGCGTGTTGTATAATCCCTTCACTCCGTGCTTAATATGGCTGTCCTTGCTCCACAAAATGCACGTCATTTTCTCACCTACAGGCGGTGCAGTTTTGGCTATTTTGGTTAACTTGGCTTTCCAAATTTGGATTATTGAACCCAACCCAACTCAGATTAATGTGGACTTCAGTCAGTGGCTTGTTTCTTTTTTCTTTTTATTTTTAATTACAGTCAGTTGGCTTATTTTTTTCCCTTCCCATCCCAACCCAACCCAGCTTAATGTTGACTTCGCTCTGTGGCTTGTTTCTTGTTTCTCTTCTATTTTTTAAACAGTTAGTGGCTTATTTTTATTTTTATTTATATAAACGGAGCCAAAATCCGAAGGAAAACTAGGAGGACCTCTCAGATCAAGAAGAAAAAAACCTGCTCTCCTTTACCTAGATCTTGTGTGAGGCTAATGTCAGTAATACAATTGTTTCCACCTCCTCTGACATGACAATCTCTAATTGCCACTTTTAAGTGAGTGACTTATTTTGGTTTTGACAGAATAATGCCGACCTCTGAACCTAAATTTCATTTCCAGAATTTTCTCTAGAAAAAGGAAATTAAAAATGCAAGTTATGCTTTCCACCAAATTTATAGATACAGGGCTTCTCGTATGACTAGATTTGGAGGACATTATGTGACTCACTTTTTTGTTGGAAGATGTTTGCTCTTGCAAGTAATGAATACTCTGTACAAACAGAAGCCAAGTAATGTAGTATCATTGTAATTACTAATTCACAACATAAACTAGAAGTTAATTAGAGGGACGAAAAAGAAAAACAAGAAATGGAGGGGAATTGGTCCATCCCCTTTACAAACGAAAGTAGCATAACAGGAGGAGACATGATGCAAGGTATGAATTCACTTTGCAAAGTGTACAAAAATTTATATAAATATAACAAAAGCAATTCTTGTAAATGAAGACACTGACTAAATACCATAATTTGGCTTCGCATGCTTTCATATAATAATAATAATAATAATAATAATAACAACAACAACCAAGGTGATGATAATACTTGCCATGCTAGCGCGCGCACAAAAATTTAGGTCACCATATTTATTTGATTTCAAAATTCCTTTGTATCAATTTTTTAAAGTAAATGTATATATACAATTTTTTTTTTTATCTCTATATGCGTAAATATATTTTTATTTAAAAATATAAAGTTATAATAGAGAAATAATTAATTAATTTATTATCTAATGTTCCTCTTTTATGTGCTATAATACTTCTCCTCGTAGAACGTCTAATAGAAATTTTAAATTAATTTAAGTATAAAATAGTTGTCTATTCCGATCGATATTATATTAATCTGTAAATTATTATTTTAATTTCAAAATTTAAACTTATAAAAATATGAGTAACTAAATATTTATTTTAAATACATAAAAGGTATGCATGTAACTTATTGCCACTAATTAAGGTCTATATGATGTTTAGCGTCCCGTGTTTTCGTCTTATTAACGTGATCATATTGTTCATGTTAATTATCGTTATTGACCTATTATGAGCATTCTTAATTCACGCAAGGATAAGGTTGTTCACAAAGTGTCTCTGGAGTTGCCTTTTTTTTTAATAAAAAATTATTTGTCCACGTACGAACGGAAAGAGAATATAAGGAGTAAGAATAAGGGTGATTTAGGATCAGTTGAGATCTCTCTCAAGAAAGCAGAATGCTTCCACCTTCCGATATAAAGCACCTTGATTACCCAATTGTTATCATATAAGATATTCTGCATTTATTTTTGTAGATTTAAACTTTTAATTTTTGTAAATTTGTGATATTTTCAACACATTTAGGATTTTATAGATTTAAAAAAAAACCTTGATTTAGGATTTATTTTAAAATTTTTATTTGGAGGATTTTTTGCATTTAATCCTTTATTTAAGAAAACCTAAATTTTGATTAAGTTTTTTTAGAACTTCAAAATTATAAAGTTTTAATGTTGTCAAAATTTAAAATGTATTCTGTTAAATACTTCCACAATATAATGAGATCGAGAAGCATCACGAGACTATTACATTCTCCCCAGTCACCGCTTATCACTTCATCTTCTCTTTTTCATCTTATCAATATAAGATACGTGATATATTTACCTAATCCAATCCTTCCTTGGCGCCTTAAGGTAGGGTCCACGATCTCGCACCAAGTGACCTCTCTCCCTATTTGAAGTACGTAGAGTAAAATCACACCACCCACCAAATTCATCCCTTAAAATTGGCTCTAAAACTATTTATCATACATTCTCCTAAAAAAATATACATCACTACCCACTAAAATCAACCCTTGAAATCAACTCTCATACTATTTGTCATATCTTCTTCTCAAAAAATATACATATCATTATGTAATGACCCAATTTCAAGTTTACTAAGATTAAGGGATTAAAATGAAAGAATTAAATTTTAGTGGGGTTGAATTGGAAATTTTCCAGGGACTTGTTTGAGAAAAAATAGGGTTTAAGGGACTAAATTGCAATTTGATAGAATTTATGTCAGGAACAGTAAATCGAGCTATTGTAGAAGCCATACCGTAATGATTTGGAGTAGTTAGCTCGATTGAATCAAGTTTTTAAGCTTATTTTTGCTTGTTGTGTTGAAGCCCCCAATCAATTTTGAGTTTTTAGATAGGGAAATGAGAGGATTTGGAGATTTCTTGTTAGGCAGAGTTGACGGATGACCGATTGGAGGATTCGACAATTTTCATGCTCGTGGACGGATTTTAGTCTAATTAAAAGCCGTTGTGAGGACCGCCAGAGTCAGGTCAGTGGTTTTGGGTTGCTAATCGATCCAGGTTTGTAGCTTTATCTTTATTTTTTTTTTCAAGATTTTGATTCTGGGTCGTTGCAGACCGAGATGGTTGCATCGAGTCTGAGGTTTCAAGTAGAGATGAAGGGCCCCGAATGATCCAAGTCCTCATGTCGAGTTGGTCCGGGCCGCCCAAATGGGTTAAGGGCCCATGGGCTGCCCTAAAAAAAAGGGTTTGGGCTTGGGCCAACCCAGTTAGGCTGGTCCCAAGTCGATGGGCCAAGCCGAGCCGAGTCAATATTTATATAAAAAAAAAGGGTTTTGATTGAATTGGCTAGTGGATTTGACCAGTCAGTTTAGTGGTCTTCTTGGCTCAGCTTTTTGAAATTAGACCGGTTCTAGATTCAGGAGGATGAGATCTGTTGACCATATGGGTCCAAGGGTTCGGGGAGATTTGGTTCAATCGAAAATTAGGTGTTTTTGGCCAAATTGGCCTGGTTTAAGTTGGTTCAGGGGTTTTGGTAGCCGGTTCAACCTTGTTTTGGGTAGTTTTTGACCGATTCAAACCAATTTGCAGGGTTTTTAGGCTATTTGAATCTGATTTTGAGGGTTTCGTAGCCGGTTCAGTTTGGTTTGAGGTAGTTTTAAACTGGTTTAGGTCGATTCAAGGGTTTTGGAGGTCAATTCACTATGGTTCGAGGGTTTTGGAGGCTGGTTCTCCATTGTTCGAGGGTTGTTGAGTAAAATTGTACGTGTTCTTGAGTCATGTGGGTCTCGGTGATGGGTAGTGGCACCTCAGGATGCATGTTAAAGTGTCGAGATGGGATTGAGCCCAGTTTTGGATTATCGAGCCGTTTCTTTTGCCAATTTTGGTGACAGTGGTGATTTTGTGTGGTTTTGATTACAAATACGTTAGTGGTGGCGCACTTAGACAAGTGAGTCAGGTGAGGGTGATCGGGATTTTCTTTTAAGTTCAGCTCTTGTACTGTGAGTGATAATATCATTCCTTTACATGTGTTTTTCATACTATTTTTTTTGGCATGAAAGTTTTGTGGTTTTGTAAACTGTATTTTGGTATATGTTACACTTGGAATATTTGTTATGTAGTTTATGAACTATTAGTGAGTTATATTGATATGATGATACTAGTTTTTGAAATGTGAACTGTATATGCGTACATATACATGCTTTTGACTTATATATGAGGATGGTACCATGTGATATGTTTTGGAATGGAAGGAGCTCGGCTAGAGCACGGTAATCCGTAACGTCTAGTGGGTATTTTAGAAGGCTCTTGGTACCCGATTAGATTTGAGCACAACTTTCCATTCGCAGACAGATGGACCGTCAGAGCGAACTGTACAGGTATTGGAGGTTATGTTGCAAACCTGTGTTTTGGACTTTGGAGGTGGTTGGAATCAGTATCTGCCATTGTTCGAGTTCATGAATAATAATATCTACCAGTCTAGTATACAGATGGCCTCATTTGAGGCATGGTACGATAGGTGATGCAGATCCCTAACAAGTTGACTCAAGGAAGGGGAAGGCGAGACTGTTGGGATTGGACTTGGTATGGGATGTGGTGGATAGAGTCTAGTTGATAAGAGGGATACTATCTATGGCACAGAGCAAACAGAATGCATATATGGACCATAAATGTCAAACTTTGGAGTTTGCTGTAGGAGATCACCTTTTTTTAAAGGTTTCCCTGATGAAGGGTGTGGTCAGATTTGGTAGAAGAGGTAAGCTGAGTCCTTGTTATATCGCTGTACGAGATACTGGGTCGAACTAGAGCTAGAG